>JAOTOL010001624.1:2200000-2275000 GCA_034440575.1 Imbricaverruca yamaguchii
GCCTCTTGCTGATATTAAGAGAAGAAACATCGCATGAATCAAGAAGATCCATTCATTTGCCAGTTCCGCGGACCCTCCAAGGTACGCAGACTTTCACCCCAAAACTTTCTATCCTTTCTACAAAAGCTGTGCATCCTGAAGATGTTCCATAGGTGAAGCACAGGTGCATGCATTCGATTTTTCGACATCTTTTAAAATGAGGAAAAATGTATCTGTCTTAATATTATCCAGTTGTACCTCTTAGCTTCCGAGATGCACTTCTGCGCATTTTCTGATATCATTTTAAATTGGATCATGCTGTGTCTTGCCACCTTCTTCCGCCAGATTCTGTTCAACGCTCACTACGTGCATGCACGAATACGAGGCATCGCACATCGTGCACTCGGCATCATAGGAGAGAAATCGTGGATAATAAAACTAATTGTATCTGTTTACGTGATTCTAGGGTAGGCCGTCAGAACGTGTTCGCATATCAAAAGCATATAGTCGTCTGGTGTTGGTCGGGCCTGCCACGGTCGAAGCAGGTTCCTGATATGCAAACTGTTTCAAGCATATGCGAGACTTGCTATCTCTCGCCCATCTGTCGCATGCGAATTCGCTTGGGCCTTGTCCTCCCGTGTAATAATACAATGCAATGAAATTAAATGCAATCAAAGGTAGTATAAACTGCAACTGTGGTTCTAAAAAGCTGTTGCTGTGCCATCTTTTACACCCTGTATTTCATGAAACCATGATGAGAAAATGAAGCTGTGTTTAATTGTCCTAGTCAGCGCACATGTTACATTCGTGAACAAATACACGGACTTGGCGACTTAAAACCATACTTCCTAGAGTAGAACCCATCTGTGAAGGAAATGGCTCTGTCCAGGCCGGAACTCTATCCAAGCCCATATACGCCTATCCCCGCCCACGATGCATGAGGACACAACACTTTATTCCACTCTTCATTTCACTAATTGCTCTGCTCCTCTGCCGCGTCCGTTCCTTTCCAAACACCACTCCGCTCCGGCCTTGATGGCATTCCGTTCCGGCCTCGGCTCAGCACGCCGTTCTTTTTCGCTTCGCCTCATAACATTCGCCCGTTTCGCTCCATTCCTGCCACAGCCCATCGCATGGGCCCGCTCCACTCCGCCACTCCACTCCACTCCACTCCACTGCACTTCGTTTTGCGTCACTCCGCCCACTCCGCTCAGTTTCGGTCCGGCCAGCGCTACACTCTCTCCCGCTACTTGTCAGACTCGTGTTATTTTTTTCTTTGGTGGTTCACGACGTTCCTTATGCGATATTCTAATCGGCACCGCCCACACTGCTTCGCCGCGCTTGGCCGCCGGATTGATCGAATCGTCCGAGCGAGCGTTGAACCCGGGACCTATACATCCGAGTTCGACGTTCTAATCACTCGGTCATCCCCGCCCCTGTCAGACTGAGCCGGATGTTAGTCCGGTGCGGGGCTGCGTGTCGCAGGTGCAGACGGCCACAAGGTGCGGCTCAACACCTCGGCGTACGGCGCATTCTCGCGGAGGGAGCGGGCTGCCAGGTGGCAAAGCAACCGCCGAACCATTTTCCTCCATCAGTGTCAGAGTTTTGACTTGGATCATCAATTCTATCGTTCAAGTTTCTAAGATAAAAGCGGTACTGTTGCCGCTGGCTATCCATCATTGATCCAGTATGAACGGTGTCGGGTTCTCTGGGTAGAATGGAGTGAATGTGTTTGGCCCTCGCACGGCCGGGGAGGGGAATCCAGCTCTCCTGTTGGTTTTCGCGAAAGCGAAAATCCGACGAACGGCAGTGTGCTCAGATGTGGTACAACTTTCCCTTCATCAATTTTGCATGCTTCGAAAACATGGGGATCAGATCTGTCAAAGTCCTACGGCCAGTTAAATGAGATTACCTGCGAAAAACTTTAAGTTGTCACATATCTCCGAATGGAGATATTAACATAAAATTGTCAAGGATTGCTTTTCTTAATAAAACTAACGAAGCTGCTGTGTAAAATCTTCAGGAATTCTGGCTTTGGTCCTGTCATATTTCACCATTTCACCATTTTAGGGTCTAAATAACAATTTTTCGAAGCCGTGCACCTTTCTACGTTGCTAAGGGCATGCAAAGTACCTTTTCAAGGGGTGATATACTAGATCGGTCCACCAATACTTAGCATTTGCAAAAGGTTTAAAGTTGTTGCTCCTAAAGGCGGCCCCCATTTCACCTGACGTACTAACTATCTGAGCCGAATTTCAGGTCTATTTAGAGGTGGCTCCATTTTGACACTTTCGCTGTTCGTAGATTAATGCAGGCAACCTAACGATCCCATCCAATCTGCATTAACAGCTAACACCTCTGCACACCTTTATATCAGTAGCCATGCGACTATATTGATATTTTCAACCTTAGCAGATACCCTAAGCGTTATAACAACGAAGTCAGCTGAGTGTAGACACAATTGCAGCTGTTTGCGCGCGCAAGCGCCTCGGCGACTCGGCAGGGAAGAGGCGTTACAGAGTGCGCGCTTCAGCGTGGCGAGCGTGGCTAGGTTTGAGCGCGGATGGTGCTGGCTGGTTAGGTGTTGTGTGGTAAATCGACACTTTGTGTGAAGTGACATAATCGGAAATTAGGACGTCGGATTAGGATTAGTAATTTGTAATTACAGGTTCAAAGAGGGAAAACATCGGAGTCAATCAATGTAACGTTGATCTCCGGACCCAACTATCTACCGGGCAGTTCTATTTCGGGTCCGCGAATTTTGTACTCACCTTCGCCTTTTGCCAGTGTGTTTTTGTCACCAGGACAAAGCTCTTGCCGGCTCGGTAGCGTACTTGGATAATACATACACTACCTGGAGTTCGGGGGGTCAGTGGTTCGATTCTGTCTGTTGGCAGAACTTTCCGTGGGCCGGCTCCCTACCAGGAGTTGAAACAAGGTAGTGATCGCTGTGCCGCGGGTGAACGCTGACCAAGCGGCGCCTGAGGCATTGGGGTTACGTCCGTGATTCGCCTCCGAATCCGACTCGAGTGAGACGAGCCAGACGAGACCGAGTGTGTGAGTGTGTACTTGTGCTTTGTGCCTTGGATAACTCGAATTGCACCTTATATCTAATAAAGTTTTGTATTCTTGTTATTTTTTGCTACTTATTGCTATTTTCCACGATTAAAGTAAGACCAGTGGGTATGGGCGCCAATGTCTATCCCAAGTTAGGATAATGCTGGATTGGATTTGAGATGCAAAACGGCAAATGTGCGAAGCTTGTGACCAGCACAAATCCTAGCCCAAGCGATCGCTAAAATAGCCCAAGCTTACTCTGCCTTAACATATAAATAGGTAGTATTAAGCATCGAACGTTCAGTGATACAAAAAAAGTTGTCGCGTTGCCGGGTAGGGTAGTACACAGCACAGCTATTGGAACAAACGTGCATTTCGGAGCCACCTCTAAAAATTGTTCCAATGGTCCAATTTTTGGTAGGGGAACTTATCATGAGGTATGTAATAGGGGCACCCTTTAGGAACAAAACATTTAACACTTTTTGCAGTTTGGACCTCTCTAGTGATATACCTTCCCAAAACAAATTTTCCAAACATTTGTAGTTCATTTTTCTCGTAACTCTTAAAATCGTAATGTTGGAAAATACTTTTAATTTCGATTGATGTAAATAGTGGTTCAATACCCTTCTCCGTTCTCATTCCACCACACTTCTAATCTTAAAACTCGCCCAAAAATGAATCCACATGGACCCAAAGAGTGACATCTGGGACTCCACAAGTACCCGTAGTGGCGTCTCTCCTGCACAAACAAATCCTGGCTACGTTTCTCAGAATCCTCAGGGACGGCTATTGACGATCCTTTCTTTATTCTTCTGTCTCTCCGTGAGTGTCACATTTCCGATATGTAGGGAGAGGGCGGAAATCCACCCCCGCCTGGCGCGGGGTAGACAAAGACCAAAGCACGGCTTCCTTGAACATATTAGCTCCGGGGCTGCGGCGGTGACCAACTGAGGGGCTGCGGCGGTGGTCGCACGATCGTGACCAACTTTCACGCTATCCAATCAAATCACACTTCCTATTGCTCACGTATTACTGGAGGGGAAGCTTGAAAGGCTGGCATTATCCACAATTTGAGGCAATTGCGGCCACCCCTTCTGGCCAATCTTGTTAGACGAGGCACTAGGTCAGACCAGCGTGGACATGCAGCCCGCTGTCTCGGGAGTGCCATCAGCAACATGTCTGCGCTTGCTTCGTTTGCCAACGTTGGAAGTTCAAAGCTGATTGATGTCGTAATCGTCACTGGCTGAAACAACCGGAGTGTAGCTTTGGACGTCTTTTCAAAGGCGTCCAAAGCTACACCCATCCATCCTCCATGTACCATCCTAGTAGTTTCAACTCTTAAATGAGACCTTATGTGGTATGCCCTACCAATCCATTTGCGACTGCCCATTGCCTTAATGCATAGTGTTCTCCCAATAATTTTCAGAAATATGCATCTCGGAAACAGCAGTCAGCAGCGCAGCCAACTGCGAGATTGAGTCGTCAGCCTGTTATTGGAGTCGACTGACAGACGTGCCCACGTGTGCAGCTTGTTATTGGAGTCGGCTGACGAACGTGCCCACGTGCGCAGCTTGCTATTGGAGTCCGTTGACGGTCGTGCCCACGTGTGCAGCTTGTTGTTAGAGTTCGTTGACGGACGTGCCGACATGTGCAGCTTGTCATTGGAGCTGGATGACGGACGTACCCACGTGTGCAGCTTGTCGGAATCGGCTGACGAAGGTGTTTACATGTACACGCCTACTGCTTTGCACTCGCCCCTGTGGACTTGCCACACGGGGAAATCCCTACAAACAGCTCGACACCATAATCGCCTTATCAGTGGATCGCACGGTGGGTATCTCGCGTTGAATGCACACAGCGATGCGCACAACTGCCCGTTGAATGCTTCCGAGTTCTTGATGAGGTATTTGCGTCCCACAGAATTACAGATGTTGACCAAAGTCGCTGCCGCTGATGATGTAAACAGAATCGTGCTATTTATTCATTTCCGGTGCAAGGTACCAGGAATTCGGTATTTCACGAAGCAGCTCGCGGAGCCATATATGGGTCTATAGCGCATCTATTAGCACGACAGCACTGGTAGGCTACTACCCATGCATTTGATTGGTATTTGCTCACAATGATTCAGGTGCAACCGTGTTCCTGAATACAAAGGTCCGGTGGCATGGGTGTTGATTTCTGAAAATGATTGGGGGGGGGGGACAGAATACATGAAGACAATGTACAGGCGAAAATGGTTTGGAGGCACACTTCATAGGGTCCCATATTAAAGGTTGAAATCATTGGGTAGGGGGGCAAAGCCAACATTGAGGGGAACTTATCCTCTCAAACGTATATAAAACAGCACACCTGTCCGATACCCTCCAGTATCTTGTCTAACCACAGTAGGTTATATCTTGCAAAAAGGGCTATGGATGTTCAATGGGTGGTAATTTTGGGATTCATTTTCGATGGAGGTGACTACCAGCTGTTGCTAGGTGAAACCCTTAGAAAGGCATTTGGCATCGAATGCAATTGGTTTGTACAGTCAGGTACACATCTTGTCGAATGCACGACCAGAACTAGAGTACGGCGGAGGTACTAGGTACATTCAAGTCTACCTTCACCTTTTCTGAACGGTGACGCATTAGCTGGACTGTTGGCACTCGGTGGATCTTACCTGGCATTGGTGACCTTTTCGGACGAATTATTCAGCTCGTGGTGAAAGCATGCTTTGTAGTCCTATTGGCAATTGGTGACACATACCTCGCTTGATGACCTTTTGAATGAATTATTCAGCTTGTGGTGGAATAATGTTTTTGAAGTCCTATTGGCTGCATCCAAAAACAACATTATTTTTGTTTCGTTTCGTGCATGCTTTATCAATTATTCGCATCACCGTCTGAGGCCGTATGACCCGGCAGATTAATAATACGTAATAAACCATCTACTTATTCGCATATAAAGCATTACGAACACAGCCGGTTTCAAGCTGGCCACCTACATTTCGGCTTGTCGACCAACGTGCATAATTTCAACACGACGTTTGGAAATATTAATAATAATTTTGACGTGAGTTGCAGAAGGGCTTATATTTAGACAGACAGACAGACATGAATTAAGGCCATCCACAATTAGCTCGTGGCTATTATAGCCTCACGTCATGCAAATAAAAAAGTTGGTTCGCGATCTGGACACGTGCAGATCGCTCTGTCTTGCCTGGTGGGCCTGTCGCGTGTCTGTGACACCAGAACAAATTCGCATGCTAGTGAGTCTGGCTCACCATGTGCCTGACTTTATATGTGCCTTGAGCCACGCTAGTGCATGTGTGTGTGTGTGATTGCGGTTTTAGTGCGCATCGACCATGGTTGGTCATGTAGCGCCCACCACGCTAGTGCAATGCGGTGATAAAAGCATCCGTTATTTCTGCAAGTGTCACTCATACGTTTTAATGGATTTCCTCATGTGCATGGCTAAAGGAGCATCTACCACCCAACTCCTGGCAGTACAATTTGACAGACCATGTCAATGCCAAAGCTATGATATCATAAACTGAACACCGCGCTATTTCTGCTCAACAATATCACAGATTTCTGCCGTTAAGCGTGACATAATTACCATGGACGGATACTTTTAGGTGCTTATTGTAGCTGGCAACTAAACAGCGTGCTAGCATGCTGTTATAAGGCAAGTGGCCGTTAATGTTTGAATAGTTGTCGCAATTAACTGACCATGGACGATCTGTCGCTGGGAGAGGGGGTTATGGATATTTCACGGCTATTGTGGTGGGTGTCGGTGGTCCCACAGGTCTTAAAGACCATCCTCAGTAAACTCACCTCAGCTGAAGGACACTTGCATTCTTTTGGTGGTAGCATGCCTAATATGCAACACCCCTGGAGTTCCCACTGGGCAAGGCACAACATGTAGCTACACGAATTCCGTGTCACGCATTCCAATTAACCGTGTATTGCTGGATTCCGGATACCAGCGTGTACAGACGCATCTTGCACTGAGTTTCTTTCAGTACTCAATTTATGGTTTTCCAACACCTCTTGTGCTTGCATCACGTTGATATTATTCAGGTATTGCATTGTGCATCATTTAACAATTAAACGAGATGGCTTTTCAGCATTTCTTGTGCCCGCATCTCGTTCGCACGATCGACTGACGTGGACATGCAGGTGACTCTGACAATCCTACCAGGCATCCACAGCGACACGCGGCAGACTACCACCATCTGGTGACCAGTCCACTGTGACACGTTCACGTTCGGGAGCCTCCGCGAACATCCGGTGAGTTCGGATTCTGTTTGTTTGTTTATTGGGTGGTTCACGACGCACTTTATGCACATTCACGGCTAATGGCGCCTCCCGCACTGTTTCCCGGTGGGCCGCGGGATTGGGAAATGTCCCGAGCGGCGCTAGTGTCGAACCCGGACCTTTGGTACCCATAGCCCAACACCTTAACCACTCGGGCTTCCCCGCTCCGGTGTGTTCGGATTCGTCGGCATCGTGTGCCAAATGGTGGCGGCCCGGGACGCGGGAGTTCTTCCGGCGGCCTCGCTGCGGACCCTCAGCAATTGGAGTTCCCCACTGCCGGCTGAGCGTGCCGATCTAGTCGACACTGTGGCGCGCCGCATGACGCTCATTGCCGACACGGGCGGCGCGGCCGCAGTCATCAGCGTGCGGAGCGGTGCGGCATTGTGCTGCGCCGCCGCGCCGGCAATCTTCAGCCGGCCCGCCGATTTCCAATCCCGGGTTTGACAAGTTTTTGCCGCCGCGCAGTGGTCTCGGCCAGTTTGAAACGGTCGCTTAAATCGGATCGGCGCCTCTTCGCCTATTGCCACCTCGCCTACTGCCACTTCCCCTACCTGTCATTTCACGCACAGGTAGTTCGAACCCCGGCAACTCGCTTAGACTGGGCGCTAAATGACCAAACCTGGTCGATGCGCCCTAAAACTCAAATAACCAAGTAATCAGCCCGCTTCCACCATTTCATACACGACATTTCACCTGGCTGAAAGATTCACTGAATTATACAGAATGTCCATAAAGCATCTTTACAATTTAACAAATGTATTACAAAAGCAACTTAACAGATAAATATGTGGAAACTATTACAAAATGAGAAGTAGATATTTTCAAGTTTTGAAGTTGAATTAATTTTTATTTGATTATAATTTGATATTGAAGATTTCCTGCCATGTTCACTGTAGCATAGCCCCATCAATGGTGGCAATGGCGTCAGTGATCCTTTGCTTCAGGTTGTTGATGTCCCGCATCTTTGTTTGCTACACGATATCTTAAATATAACTCCATACAAATAAGTCCAGGGGAGTGATATCTGAGTGATAACGAGGTGGCCAGGGAATGGGACATCCCTTCCAATCCACCGTTCTGGAAGCCATCTTCTGGAGCGCCATTTTTATGCTTTCATTTAACAGAACCTCTTTCATCAGCATGGTACCTGAAAAACACACATGGAATGTGATTAAATACTTTGATGACCATTGATTACATTCAACAAATCTGATAAAAACATCCCATCAATTGCCTTTCTAATATTATTTTGTTAAGTGTAAAGATACTTTATGGTCACCCTGTATAATTAGCTGATGTATATGATTCATGTTAATAGTTTACTGATGGATGCAAATATTTGGTCAACATACCTGGGATCCATAACATACAATATATCTGGACGCCTTAAATCCCTGGGGCTGGTTAAAAAGACAGTGTTTGTTTTTATTCGTTATTGTATTGAAGAGCTAACCCGTGAAAGCGTTTATGTTGACATAGTAAAAAAGGGTCAAGCCAATGTAGGTTAGATTGAAGGTTAAAACCAGCTTCCGAGCTATGCGTGTTGAGGCACAGGAAGAATGTCTAGTGGAAACCAATATAGTCCAGAGCTCATGTCATAACCTACTTATTAACTTCGGCTTTGCTGAAGTCATCGAACGTCATAGGAAGTCAACCCAGTGACGTGAAAATAATCTTGGGGAATGGCTTAGGAAACATATATATATATATATATATATATATATATATATATATATATATGTGTGTGTGTGTGTGTGTGTGTGTGTGTGTGTGTGTGTGTGTGTGTGTGTGTGTATGTGTGTGTATAACTCGGGTCCTTTAAACAGAACAATTCAAACACAATGTGTGCATCTGTTTCCTATTCGAAAATCCTGAGGTTAGGTCAGGTCATGCCGTACGGTTAGGTGAAGCAATTTCAAGCTTCAATACCCCCGGTACATCAGATTTGATGTATACAAATGTTGCAAGAAGAACTGATATGACACTGAAACACCTTTGCAAACTGGCCAGCTTCTGATCAAGCTATACAGATAGATTGACAAAACGAGCACCTAGCACTCGCCCGAGGGCACACTG
Organism: Imbricaverruca yamaguchii; assembly: GCA_034440575.1. Taxonomy (NCBI): domain Eukaryota; kingdom Metazoa; phylum Arthropoda; class Thecostraca; family Neoverrucidae; genus Imbricaverruca; species Imbricaverruca yamaguchii. Next base: position 2,209,411 of record JAOTOL010001624.1, read on the forward strand.
CCTGGAATGTAATTCCATGGAATTATCAAATCAGGTCAAATCAGGTCAGATCGCACGAGGACAGGTCATTTCGATTCATTGGTTGGTCATTCATGTCACGCGACTTTTGTGACGCCGAAACCAAATTAGGATATGATTTCAAGAAGAACTGCATACTGTATAACATGACATTGTGTAGGATATGCATGGTCTTTGATTAAGGAAATACATTAAAGCAAGCACAAGCCAACGACCAAGCACGAAATACAGTCGTCGTGAGGAGAGTGGACCCAACCACGGCGACCGGCGCAGTCACTATCCGAGGACCGTAGGCGGTGACGGGAGGATGAAGTGCAGGCGCCGGACCGGCGCAGTCACTATCCGAGGACCGGAGGCGGAGAAGGGAGGACACGTGCCGGCGCCGGACCGACGCAGACACTATCCGAGAACCGGAGGCGGCGAAGGGAGGACACGTGCCGGCGCCGGACCGGCGCAGTCACTATCCGAGGACCGGAGGCGGAGAAGGGAGGAGGAAGTGCCGGCGACGGGGACACTCGGAGTAACATTGGACACCCAGTAGCCAAGCATTCTCGGCACCTATAAATACCCTGCAATGAAGAAATGAAACGGCGCACTAAACTCGGATTGCGAATGATACGAAGGACTTGAGCCAGCAAACCACGACCACGTTGCACGTGCGGATCTGAACAAGCATGCCGCCATCCATCGTTGATTATATTTTACTGCATAGTTTGCGTGGATGATCAACATAGCATTGCCCTTGTTTCTCACTACTCTTCCATTCCCTGACGGTCTTCTTCTTTTGCTTTTGTCCTCGCTGCAGTTCATTTGGCTGGTGCCGAGTGGTCGCAGCGCTGTAGACTTGAGATTCCTGGGTCTCTACGTCCCTTGCTGTTCGGCAAGCTGATTTTTCTCACTGATCGGTCTGCACAATAGTAGCCACCAGCTGCGTGAATTTACTTATGAATGCACACGAATGTAAATGCAGTTATAAAACTGCTTCCATCATTCAAGAACACGCAACAGCAAAGTCACCATCTTGACCTATCAGAGTCGTAATCGATGCATGCAGTGGTGAAGTAGCATGGATAATATTGCATTAATTAATATGCATGGATAATATCGGTAAGCGCCTAGAAACACTGGTGCATTTGCTACGCTGGTATAATTCCAATTATTGTTCAGCCGAGCATTGTTAGGCATTCTCGTATTTGTTTGTACGAGTAGAACGTTTCACCGGACTTGAAAAGCCTAAGTTGCGATATCCCGTCACAAGTCCCACGATAGTTTTGCTACGTTTGCTGGCGCGCTCAGCATAATTTGCTAACTCATCAAAGTTCTCTTGAAATCATAACAAGTTGACGGGGTGCATCTTCCCGCCGGACAAGTTAGAACACTGTACATGCAGGGATCAGGGGAAGGGAGGGGAGGGCAGCCAGTGGCTCCATTTCGTTGCCGCCCTCTCCAAAGGATAACACCACCACGTGAGGTACCGCAACACATTTGTCATCTTTGTCATCGGCCTGCTGATGGTCGGCAGATCTCGCCGTCGTGCCATATCGCAGCGCCAGATCGCAGCGCTTCCTTGCCAATCAGCCCGTCGCGAGCGGCGCGCTCGAGACGATCTCCTGCCGAGTGCGTCGTCCAGTACACCAAAGTGGTCTGTTCGCCGGGCAATACCATCGGCCGTCAGCAGAACGAGCCGGTCAACCGCCAGCTGACCAATCATCCGCCCCGTCGCGGCGGCCATTTTAAGTCGGCGCAAATTGAACCGGTCTGTGTGTTCGGTCCGCGCGGCCGATCCGGTAAGCCGGCCGGCGTAAATCAGCCATTGCCGCCGCTGCGAGGCCACTGTCGGCCGTGATAAAGGCGGTGGTCGCGCCGCGCCGCGGCCGGCTGACCAGAGCCGCAGTCAGCTGATCAGAGTCACGGTCGGCAGGCGCCAGAGTCACAGTCAGCTGGCGCCGGAGTTCAGTCGGCTAATCTGTCCCGTAGCCCAATCGAGCGAACGCCTGGAGCACCTGATCGCTGACCTTGACCCACTTCCAGTGACTTGACCCAAGGCGCATCCGGCACGGATTCATGACGGCGCATGTGCGCTAATGCGGATATTCCGCATCTGCGAGATACAAAGCTTGATCATCCACGACAGTCGTGCAGCCCCGCCCAAACCCTCGCCAAATTTCTGGGCACGCTAGTGGTCCAATGAAAGGCGGAAGGAGGCTTGACTGGTCCGAAACAAGCCTTGTGTCTGGTGTCAGATCAGCTGCAGATGCGACAAAGGCTGATGACTGAGAGTTGCAAACAGACGACCAGCCAAGGGAGGGGGTTCCTCCTCCCCCCCCCCCTTAGCACCGGACAAGTTAGACTAGATGAAACGAGAACTTTTTAGATTTTCATCACGCAAAACGCTGAATTTTCGGAGCGCTTCGCGCACCGGGAGCTTTCTCTGTTTGGTGACATTATTTTCGGGTCGTCCCCCGAGGAAAATCATGACCTCGCCACCGGCTGTAGGGTCACCCATGTGACCGATTCGATGCCCGCACGGCTCACCCCGCCAACGTGCGGACACAATAAATCCATGAGGTTCCCAACTGGGCGCGACTTCACAGTTTCACGCGCCGTTGGAGGTGGCCGTCGGACGGCGCTCACGAGTGTGAATTTATAGCGCGCCGCCCACCCGGCCGGCTGAGACGACCGGCGGGGAAAAGCCCCCACGAGATCGTGGACGGCAGTGGGACAGAGAACGGCGGCATCCTGGAAGAAATACACGCGACTTAGTCGTGGCTCACGAGTCGTCGTGGGTCGCGACGACTTTTCGCATCGTGTCCAAGCGTGTGGGTAGTTCGTCGAAAGCGGAACTACGTTCTGAAAACTTCATCAGAGACAGCACACGCTCAATTTAAAAACCCGGCTATACCGGTTGTATGTTGCGTTCTTTTTCGTTTCAATTCATCACGCTCCCGCCTCTCCCACTGTCTCCCAATCTGGCCGTTTCGCCATTTCGCCGCCTCCCTTTATTCCCCCTTCTGTCTCCCTAGATACATGTGTTGATAATTCGATAAAAGTAGGTGAGTGAGCAGATGGAGAGACAGAGGAAGAGGCAGATGCAGAAACAGAGGAATGGCAGAAGCAGAGGCAGAGGCAGAGAAAAAGGCAGAACAAGATAGAGAAAGGGCGGGGAGAGAGAGAGAGATAAAGAACGATAGGACGAGAGGAAGGGCGATGGAAAGAGGAGGGAGAGAGACAAACAAAAACGATTAAAATATGTCTGATTAACATCAGCTAATCAACATTTGCAGCCGCTACGACGGACAATGCAATGGGTCAGTTGCACTGTCGCCAGTCATTGGCCGGACACCGCTGATACTGACAGCGGATATTGCTCTGGGCGTTGTCACGGAGGGAACGGAGGATCAAGTGTGCCGACGAGGCGGCAGCGCCGGCCGGCAGAAGTGCTCAGGTCACGTGACGCTGCGGCAGAACAATTGGTGTGGATATGGGAACCGCTTATTTATCGTGCTACGTATCATCTGAAGTGACTGACGTTCTGTACGGCGAAATACTGCTGCTAATCAGTCGAACTGTGTCAGGGTTGCAGCCTATGTCCTACAGTGCTTAACCAACATGCCCAAGTCATCACATAATGTTGAGGCTTCTAAGCTGCAATGTGGTTGATTTATCTATCTATCCCTTTTCTTTCATTATTCATGGCAAACAGTGTTCGAGTTGGTTCAGGTACGCCCTATGGGTTAAGACTCGGGCCTGGATATGACGTGACCGTGACGTGACCGTGACGTGACCGTGACGTGACCGTGACGTGACCGTGACGTGACCGTGACGTGACCGTGACGTGACCGTGACGTGACCGTGACGTGACCGTGACGTGACCGTGACGTGACCGTGACGTGACCGTGACGTGACCGTGACGTGACCGTGACGTGACCGTGACGTGACCGTGACGTGACCGTGACGTGACCGTGACGTGACCGTGACGTGACCGTGACGTGACCGTGACGTGACCGTGACGTGACCGTGACGTGACCGTGACGTGACCGTGACGTGACCGTGACGTGACCGTGACGTGACCGTGACGTGACCGTGACGTGACCGTGACGTGACCGTGACGTGACCGTGACGTGACCGTGACGTGACCGTGACGTGACCGTGACGTAACCGTGGGCATGGATTTGGATGCGATGCAAGAAATATGCGACCATAGGCGAGTTTGAATTTTTTAATCACGCCGCTGACTGTAATTTTGCAATAATGCTACCCCATTGCGCTTCATAAAACCAATGAGAAGAAAATTTTCCGCCACAAAGAACCATATTCGATGCAATTGACAGCTTTTTTAATTTAATAAAACCAGGATGCGATGAGAACGGTGCGCATAGCGTCGCACAAATGGTAGAAATGCATGAAATATACAACATAAAAAATTAAACACATCCACTGCGATTTTCTTCGCGAATCCGGGTTTGCAAGCCTAACAACATCGCATGTGTGTCGGATTTTCGGTCGAATAGTATTCATGGCCGTGCATATAACATGACTGTGCATGTATTCAACGAGGACCATTGGAACTTGCAACTGACTGTGAGGCCACGATGGTATCAAAGAGTGTCCCGCCGGCAATAGAGCTGGCAGTGATCCTGGCCTGGCTTATTCACGTTGGTTTCTAGCAGGGGTATAGCTTCGTACGCTTTTAAGAGGGCATTTCCACCCAATATTGGTTTTGTTCCCCCATTACCTTCAACTTTTAACGTGGGACCCTACGTGGTATGCCCCAACCTATAGGGTCCGCCCATTGCCATCATGTGCCCTCCCGATAACTTTCTGGAACCTACAACTATGGCTGGTAGATGTGGAACCTACCAGCCTACTTAAGTGTGGAGCCTACCACGGGAACCTACCTGTTATGTACCTAATACAATTGAGTGGATCACAATGGAAGTTGTTGGAAAACAATGCATTTCTATGTCATTATTTTCCGTTAATATTCATGGGCCTCAATATAAGCGGGAATACAATGGTTAGCGCAAATTGAGCTCGCGATTACACGATGTCACTCTTAGATGCCAGCTACCACAGCTCAGCTGATACCACCGCTTCCACAACTCAGTTGATACCACAGCTACCACAGCTCAGCCGATACCATGGCTACCAGCTATCACAGCTACCACAGCTACCAGCTAGCACAGCTAGCACAGCTACCAGCTAGCACAGCTAGCACAGCTACCAGCTAGCACAGCTGATACCACAGCTACCAACTAGCGCAGCTGATACCACAGCTGCCGGGTAGCACAGCTGCCGGCTAGCACAGCTGCCGGGTAGCACAGCTGCCGGCTAGCACAGCTACCACAGGTCTGCATGATGCGTTGCTATAATTTTTAGCAGAAGTTGTTTTGAGAAGAAACAGTTAAATATTTTCTGCTCGAGGCGCGCCTTACAATCAGAGTGAAAGCGTAAGCAGGAGAATATAGTGAGCGTCAAGAGGGCACAGTACGGAAACTGAACTTCACCCATTTACGGAGGTGTAGTGATCCGGGAATTTGTGATGGGGCTTTCGACACCTTTCCACGTGAATGCAATAACTTCGCTGAATGAGTCTCGCGGCGCTACCATATTCATTAATTTGCAAAAACAAGCTCGTCGGCTATCTTGGTGTTCGTGTTCTTCGTAGGCACCAGCAACAGTCAGCCAGCGGCGGTCATTCAACACAGCTGGCCCTCCCCGCAGCAAAGGGAAAATTTATCCCCCCTTACCGTGTCCCACTTCCATACTCTCGTAATGAACCCGATGTGCTGCGCAGTTGATGGCCTATAGGTCACCCCCTCCCCCAGCTTCACTCTTCCCCCTCCCCGACCGCGGCGCGCGCTAGAGCACGTAAAGTTTTCAGATAAGAAGCAGGATTTGCAGCGGCGCAGCACACAAGTTGTGAAGATCCAACAGTTTGACAGTAGAGGCCGTCCAGGTCAGATCGTTCCCACCCACGTGCGTCGATCTTCACACGTGCACACTCGAGTGTTTTCGATCGTGGTTCAACTCTGCTCGCGGTGACGGGTCCGGTTACAGCGGCACAACGCGGCCCTTCACCGTTGTCGAACTCCAACCGTCAGCCTCGGCTATACCGGACAGTTTCCGGCCTGCCTTGAAATATGTTCGCCATGCGATTCACTATCTATTTGTGACAGTATTTTTGCAATGTCTCGAGCAAATTTGCGTACCCTTTATTCTAGAATAATATCCTGAGAATGGTCAGTGTCCAATGTTCTCCACGGGCCCGTTAATGATCGGCAAATATAAACAGTAATTGTCAGAAACTTCTGAACGCGGGAAATACATTGACCCTCGCAGGAAATTACAAGAGTCAACTTGACTCAACCCCACTGCTGGACTTTTTGCTGGGTTAGCTTCGAAACCGCACAGTATATCGCTCTGAAATGCGGCATATTTCCCAACAATGAATGTTTGCATGTTGTGTGACAAGTGTCCACTGCATTCACCCACCAAGAGCAGATCGACGTTATGGTGTGCTAAGGCAGAAAATGACTACATCACAGTACTTTTTACATTTGCATGGAAGCATTGCCATGAAGAACCGCACAACATACAGTCAGAATTGTAACACTAGTACAGATACAAATTATTTTGCGAATGCAAGAGTATAAAAGATGACTTTAGGTCATATTACTACAGGAAGATTTAACCTATATTTTTATTGCACCGAACTTTGTCGGCAACTAATATTTTGACAAAAAAATGAATACATGTAATAGTAAATTGAATCTTCCTATATTTCCCCACGCTTCAAGTTAACATCAGGTCTGATCAGGGAATGACGTGAAACATCCCGAGAGCAAACGTATCCCGAGGGGTTTGGAGACTGCGGACTTGTGCCAAGCAAAAACATCCACAGCAGGGCCACTTTGCACGTGGAAAATTTTAAACCAAAATAATGAAGAAAATATTGAAACAAATAGGTACTCGTTCTGAAATGCCTCATGAAGTGAAAAAGAACAATTGGCTTAGCTTGGATCACAAATATTATCTTGCCCTTCACGCAACCTGCTTGGAAACTTGTTAGATCAAGCATTTCATCACAGATTCCCAGGCACTTGAGGCTGTTCTTCCGCGACAATGATCTTTGCAAATGTCAGTGTGCAAGTTTTTTTGGTTGGTATTTCGCCGATACTGAAGTACAAAATCGCATTTGTTTTACCACCAAAGTTCAAAATCTAATGGGAGAATAGGTTGGCTGACGTAAGCATACATTGACCTGTCAAAAAGACATTGGCAGTGCTATTCAGACACTAATCTTTCAATCAGACATTGACCTGTCAGTCAAGCAATGCCCTGTAAATCTGACATTGACCTGCCGATCAAACAGTGATGCGTCAATGCGACATTGACCTGTCAATCCGATTTTGACCTGTCAATTAGACATTGACCTGTCGATCAGACACTGACCTGTCAATCTGACATTGACCTGGTTGATCTGGCTTGAAGAGCCAACCGAAAGAAATAAAACACGATGCCCCAAACAACTGAGAAATTCACAGATGTAGCTACATTATGCTATGGATGCCCTTGCCTATGGATGCCCTTGGCTCCACATGTCGCTATCCCGTTTAGAGCAAAAGGTAGTGGTGAGAAGTGGTGAGAGAGGCCAAATCGATTCCTCCCTACACCGCGAGGATAAAACAGTATGCGACATTTCGTGGGCTGAGGTACATATACGTCGAGGATCATATAGTTCAATTTGAATTATGCTCGCGATTGTCATGTTGTTATCGAGTGCACTTCTATAATCTCTTCACCGATCGGAAACACGTTTCAACAAATGTTAATTGACTATCATGCGAGCGATTACGCTAAATGTTCGGGGTCATTTTCCCAGTAGACTAGACTAGACTAGTAATAGACTCCAAGTAGAGTGGTAGACTACAAGTAGACTAATCCCTAGGCCGCGCACAGGGAAAACCGAATCCACGTCCATGGATAGATAACACGCTTAAATATTATGTCTGGCCTTTTATTGAAAAAATTGGGTTGCATGGTGTCGCTCTCAAGCACACACCCATGAACATGGCATTGCAACACCTTTTTAAATATAAATGTAGTTCGAATTCTTGCCCAGGTAGCTTAATGGACACTATGCTAAGCAAAGCTTGTTGCACGAATTTTGGCCCCACCATCCGATCCGTGAATTCCAGTTCGACGGCAGAAATTTGGCCGATAATTTGGCGTACCGTCTCGGGGTGCAAAATGGCCGACGTGATCAACACGCCCTAATGCACAAATACATTGCAAAAACGGAAGACGAATCAACGAGTTAATCGAAAAGGTGATCAAGTAGAATACTCGGCGATGTCCCAAGCCATCTTGTACAGGTCTAGGATATGTCTACATCTCGTCTCAGAGTACGGCCGCCAAGTATCAACAGCCCATCCAACTACCGTCTCACAACAGACAAAAATAATCACCATGGCAACCCATTGCAATTGAAGGATCCCGGTTGGCGTAGATGTTCTTCAAACTACCATGTGACCATTCATTTTAAAGGGAGCGAAAAATTAGAAACCTTTCAAACTCCCGACGGGCAAATTACCAGTCTGGTTATAAATTATGGATGCCCTTGGCATTACCAGTCGTTTGCTGGTTCTATGGCGTTGGCCGTATCTATGTAAGCAACGAAGGTAGGCGCTTGTGGCGTATGTGACATATAGAGAAAAACAGGCACTAAATTATTTCGAAATGTTGCGTACTTTGGTCCCAATGGTGAGTTCAATGTGTGATGACTCTAAGGTGACTAAGGTAAGATGACAAGCTGACCGAAACAAAGTCTTATGTTTAGTTAGTGTAATCTGTAATGGCAGCAGCGATAAGAAACCACGCATTTTGCAAACATCCAAGCCAGTCATAATGCGTGAGCTTGTTTCAAAGAAGCAGTACTACATATCCATATGTCTAAACATTCGGCGAACAAGCCATCTTTGGATATTGCAAGTCGTCCTTGAACCATCTGATTGTAGCTTGCACCTTTTCCTTGCTTGGTGAATCGTTCCCAGGAGATTAGGACTTACATTTTAGAAAAAGATTGGGCAATCCCTTCAAACAATAGCATAACACCTAGCCCATTATGCCGAGTTTAAACCAATATATCACTCGTTGCTATGCTTCCTCAGGCATATATGTTAGCGCTGGATATATTGCTGACAGCAGCCGCCTCCGAAAACCTAAGTTGGTTTCAGGTCGAGCCTAGTTTGAGGAATAAATACGTTCTGGTGGACAGGCCAGACAAACCGGTTCCGGTCGGCGATGGCTGGCGTGTCGACCGGAAATTGAGCTCGTGGGTGACCGGGCGATATCGATCGTTCCGGACAGCGTTCGGAGCCAAGGTCGGCGTCGCTCCTGTGCTCGGGATTTTTTGCCACGCACGGTCGCCGTGCAGATGTTGCTAACGGGGCGATCGGAGCTGCCACCACTTGTGCTTCTTTCGGGTATGATTGCAAGTACATGGGTGTAGGTTACGCTACTTTTTTTTCATACGTGCCCTACCGATATAGTCGATGCGCCCTAAAGTCCTAATAACTAACTAACTCATGCGTGCCCTTGCCTAGGTTTCCATGTCGCACACGCGCTTGCCATACGCTCTCCTTACCGTTTGCGCCTCCGTCACCTTGTCCATGTAAGTGAAGCCCTAGTCCCATGTCTGTTCGCGCCAATTCCAAACGTGCTTTTGAACTGCGCGTGCCCTCGTTAAGGCGATCGTTTCCGGATGGTTGTTGCAAGCATGCGCTCCGACATGGTCGGACCGACCCCGGCGTTGTGAGCCCGGGGTCGACGCCTGTCGACGGCCGTGCCCTGTTCAGTGGTCTGTTCGCGCCCTGATACACAGAGCGGGGGTCAGCGAGTGATAGTGTCGTCATGTGAGGAGATTGACATTTGCAGAATGCGGTCGGAATGATAGCCTAGTGTTGGTTGAAATTCGTTGAGGCGCTATGCATATCAGAGTGTTCAAACGCAAGTAAAAACGACTGATGCCGATGACAGACAAAGGAAGGCTACCCTTAGAACGCTTTGGACACTGACCGTGTAAAGTAACACACCGATTTCCGCGTGTGGCGGAGTGTGCTTAATATATACTTTTCTAGCTTATACAGCACGGTAGGCTTTGTGTGTGAATGAGTTTGCGACCACACATTTCAGAGAATCACCTTTTCATGTCAAATGGAAGCAAACTTGATCGAAGACTTTAAAAAAATGTCATGGGTTAGAACTGCACGAAAAAGAATGTGCTACGGACAATGAATGGACCTCCGAAAGTACTGCAAGGGAACACAACACAATTTCTATTGACTCGCTAAGTGCTATATTTGTTATTTAGTAGCTACGTGTGTGCACCTGGACACAAAATGGAAAGCATTAGCGGCTTATTTGTTGCATCCAGTGATGTAGTTCCAGTTATTGGTCCCATAAATTCTGGATTTTATTTCCTAACGAAAACCCTTCGGTCACCGCTGCATTTGATGCTCGACAAACCGTTCGAAACACTTCGCCTTCTGCGAGTGCGCTGAACCATTATCACGCCATCGTCCTGCGAAGGCAAGGAACGTTGACACATTTTTACTGCGGTTTTAAGATCGCCACAGCCCTGAGCTCCAGCATCTAAACCCGATATTGCACCACTTACCACAATAAGGCTCATGTCACGTCTTGGACATCCAGGTAAGCATCACGTTCTCGGTATCTCGAAGACCTACGACTTTCTCGTGGCTTTCGTGACGAGAGGCAATTACATTATTTTCGTTGCATCACACCTTCGCATTTAAAGGCAGGCGTCGCCCTTTGCATAAAGATACAGGCGTTCCGTTCTGGATAGCCAAGGCAGGCGTCGCGCCTTGGATGGCTGCAATGTACGTCACATGTTGGATAGCTGAAGCCATTAACCACATACCGTCGCATCTTGGGCGCCAGGAGCTGATGTCTCGATTTGCATAGCTGAAATTCACATCGCGTCTTGTAAGGTTGAGAAGTAATCCTCTCGGGTACAGCATGGGATTACAACACATCCTGGATATATGATGCTGATGTCAACCCGCTGGATACTTTGAATATTCATTACGCCTTATGTATTCACGACCGGTATCACATATAGCATATATGGGGCTTTACCACGCAGAACATTTCTGGAAATGTCACTATGCCTCGGACTCGTGTCACGTCTTCGATATCTCTGACTGGGGTTATGCCTTGGATATCTCTGACTGGGGTCATACCTTGGATATCTTTGACTGGGGTCATACCTTGGATATCTCTGACTGGGGATATGCCTTGAATATCTCAGTCTGGGCTCATCCCTTGGATATCTCTGACTGGGGTCATAGCTTGGATGTCTCGAACTGGGGCTATGCCCTGAATATCTCGGACTAGGTTCACACCTTGGATGTCCTTGTCTTGGACGTCTGTCCGACACGAGTGCTTGCGGGAATTCTGTGCATTATTTTGCAGCTGCAGCATATGCGGGTGATGAGGCGTCGCTCGTTGTGGGCTTGACGTCTCAGGATGACGCAACGTACTGAACATCTTCACCTGATGTCACGAGTCGAGACCAGGCCGGAAATGGACAGGAAATGGAAGGTGGAAGGGCACTGTTGTCCTCTGGCTCACCACCAGTGCCTGCAGAGCCGTGGACAGGCTGTAAAACTAGATGGATGAGCTCGACAAGGGCCGGATTAACGGCCGAGTTGTGAAGGTGAATCCGGATGGAACGGTGTGGAGCCACGGCAACGCTGCCACCGTGGGATTAGACTGCGGGTCCTCTCCAGGTCAAATGCTTCCAGTGTTCGGACTTCCCAATGGCGAAACATAGCGGGGAAAAAGTGAGATAATGTGCTTTGCAATTTTGGTTGCCAATTTTAGCTGCTGCTGCAGCAGTGATGGTGCAACAGTTGAGGAAGTACAAAGCATGTGCTGTGTTATCAAAATCAAACTTTCCAAAGGATTTGCCTATCGGGTCGAGTTTTTGGCTTGATTTCAGTTTGAAGTGGAGTGGTCTGTGACTGCCCGGACCAGATCGAAGATCATCGTCCACACTTGTGCTGTTAGGTTGCGGACTGGACTGGACTGGACTGGACTGGACTGGACTGGACTGGACTGGACTGGACTGGACTGGACTGACTGACTAGACTAGACTGGACTGGACTGGACTGGACTGGACTGGACTGGACTGGACTGGACTGGACTAGACTGACTGGACTAGACTAGACTAGACTAGACTAGACTAGACTGGACTGGACTGGACTGGACTGGACTGGACTGGACTGACTGGACTGACTGACTAGACTAGACTAGACTGGACTGGACTGGACTGGACTGGACTGGACTGGACTGGACTGGACTGGACTGGACTGGACTGGACTGGACTGGACTGGACTGGACTGGACTGGACTGGACTGGACTGGACTGAACTGAACTGGACTGGACTGAGCTTGAATGAACTGGACTGGACTGAACTGGACTGGACGCATGTCGTCTTCGCTTCGGCCCGCGCATTGACACACTAGACTGGACTACACCGCACTTGTCGCTGCGGTCCAGTCGGTGCGCAGGTCCACGCTGGCGAGGCGGTCGCGTTCCAGCCAGACGCCCGCACGACTTGTGCGGCCGTTAGACACGTTCAGGAGCTGCATCCTGCAGTGCAACATCAGGGGCGGCTCTTGCCGCCAGCCGGCGGCGTCGGTTACGACCCGGCGCGCCGCCACGTCGGACGAGCCGCCCGGCTGACACGGGCGCGCAACGACGCGTCGCCGGAGCTAATTCCGCGCTCAGCTCGTCGGCGACAAACAAAACACTCGGTGAGCGGCGCGCGAGAGCGGGCGGACGCGTGACGCGTGACGTAGGCGGCGCCCGACAGTCGACGGTCGCCGCACACAGGTCGTCGGCCGTCGCGTCGGCCGCGTCGGCCGTCGCGTCGGCCGCGTCACCGCGCCGGCCGGCTCGCCTCCGCGGCCGGTGTAAACATCGGCTGATTGGCCGCCGTTCTGGTCGACAGGAGGCCTCATTAGTCATTTCGCAGCTCGCTCGGCGCGCGCTCCCCGATCGGCCGACCGGAGCGGCACCGCCGCCGCCGCGCTCTGTCGTGCTGCCAATCGCCGCGCAATTACGGCGAATTAATTACCGACGTTTAAATCACGCTCACTGTTTTCGGGGCTACCTCCGGCTGCCGACGTTGCCAACAACGGCTGCGCGCGTCGCGTCGGTGTCAGGGGCGTGCGGTGCCGGCGGACGCGTAGCTGTCTGGTGTCTGGGCTGCTGTCTGCCTGTGGTGTCTGTGGTGTCTGGTGGCTGTCTGTGGTGGATGTCTGTGGTATTTGCCTGGTGGCTGTCTGTCGTGTCTGTATGTAGTGGCTGCCTGTGGTGTCTGGTGGCTGTCTGTGGTATGTCTATGGTGTCTGTCTGTGGTGTCTGGTATCTGTCTGTCGTGTCTGTATGTAGTGGCTGCCTGTGGTGTCTGGTGGCTGTCTGTGATATATGTATGGTGGCTGCCTATGATGCCTGGTGGCTGTCTGTCGTGGCTGTCTGTAGTGGCTTCCTGTGGTGTCTGGTGTCTGTCTATGGTATCTGTCTGTGGCGTCCGTGGTGTCTGGAGTCTGTTTGTCTTGTCTGTCTGTGGTGTCTGGTACCTGTCTGTCGTGTCTGTCTATGGCGTCTGTGGTGTCTGGTGGCTGTCTGTCGTGTCTGTCTGTGGTGTATGTGGTGTCCGGTGGCTGTCTGTAGTGGCTGCCTGTGGTGTCTGTGGTGTCTGGTGGCTGTCTGTCGTGTCTGTCTGTAGTGTCTGTAGTGTCTGATGGCTGTCTGTCATGTCTGTATGTGATGTCTGATGGCTGTCTGTGGTGTCTGGTGGCTGTCGTGGCTGTCTGTCGTGTCTGTCTGTGATGTCTGGTGGCTGTCTGTCGTGTTTGGTGGCTGTCGTGGCTGTCTGTCGTGTCTGTGTGTAGTGTCTGGTGGCTGTCTGTAGTGTCTGTCTATGGTGTATGTGGTGTCTGATGGCTGTCTGTGGTATCTGTCTGTGGTGTCTGTAGTGTCTGGTGGCTGTCTGTCGTGTCTGTATGTAGTGGCTGCCTGTGGTGTCTGGTGGCTGTCTGTGGTGGATGTCTGTGGTATTTGCCTGGTGGCTGTCTGTCGTGTCTGTATGTAGTGGGTGCCTGTGGTGTCTGGTGGCTGTCTGTGGTATCTGTCTATGGTGTCTGTGGTGTCTGGTGGCTGTCTGTCGTGTCTGTCTGTGGTGTCTGGTGGCTGTCTGTCGTGTCTGTCTGTGGTGTCTGTGGTGTCTGGTGGCTGTCGTGGCTGTCTGTCGTGTCTGTCTGTGGTATCTGTCTATGGTGTTTGTGGTGTCTGGTGGCTGTCTGTCGTGGCTGTCTGTGGTGTCTGGTGGCTGTCTGTAGTGGCTGGTGTCTGTCTGTGATGTCTGGTGGCTGTCTGTGGCTGTCTGTCGTGTCTGTGTGTAGTGTCTGGTGGCTGTCTGTCGTGTCTGTCTGTGATGTCTGGTGGCTGTTTGTGGTGGCTGATTGGTCTTATTGTTGGCTGGTGTCATTTCGGAGTTGGTGGTTGTGGGCGTTGTCCATAAGTGGTGGTGGTTCAGCAGTATTAGCTAATGACATTATTTATAGTGGTGGTGATGGTCAATAGTACATGTGAAAATGACCATCTTCGCAATGTCACGCTCACATCGTAAGCGTGACAGATTGACAAAGATAGGTGTTCTACCCTCTGGCTGTTTTCCAGGCTCATATGCGTTGCAAATGGTGCGTAAGCGGACACAGGGTTCATGCGTTTGACGTGAGAGTGCCCGCCGGGATGGTCGTCCTTCCACTCTACCAACACGGTGGCGGGGCACTCTTGAGAGTGGTTTGTGGATTATCGCACGTGGCGAAAACACATTGCCACCTGCCAGGTCGTATGGTCACTTTGTCTGTCACCTGAACACTTTGTCTGTCACCCGAGCCTCGAGACCTGCTCACTGTTATCGGTGTTTACGGACGCATCGACATAAGAAATACTCAACCGTGTCAGCCAGTGCGTGATCGAGAAGCCAACCCCTCTCACTCTGCTTGCTGGTATCTTTGGTCGTGCACGTTTCTCGCGACATAATAGCCATCGTAACTACTGTAAACACTGACTGGTCCACACAAGCCCAGCGAGTGGAAGTAAGTGACATCACTAAACATTTACTGGCTGTATCGAGGTGACAGCCTTTCACGGTATATTACACATGTCCGTGTTGAAATATGCGCCACGATTGTGGTGGCAGGCGGTGTTGAAGCGGTTTTCATCCCACATACGGGGGCGGGGATGGCCGAGTGGTTAAGGTGTCGGGCTATGGGTACCAAAGGTCCCGGGTTCGACTCTAGCGCCACTCAGGACATTTCCCAATCCCGCGGCTCACCGGCGAACAGTGTGGGTGGCGCCATTAGCCGTGAATGTGCATAAAGTGTGTCGTGAACCAACCAATAAATAAACAAACAAACATCCCACATACGCATGCATGCTCCCTTTCACCCAGTTTGGACGACCTGTAAGTGCACCCACTTCACACCACACTGGCTCTGGTGAGTAGCGCACTGCCCGCATATTCCCTGTTTGACAGATGTCGATGACACGTTGCAGCACCAGGGAGAGCACAACATTGCGTATGGAGCATGCAGAGACTCATGTGCCTGACCGTCTCACCCTCTGGCTGGAGTGGAGACCAGTGTCGTGCACACTCAGTGGGTAGATGGTCATAAGGCGTCTTACTGCTGGTGCCGGCTGGAGTGGAGGCCAGTGTCGTGCACACTCGGTGAGCAGATGGTCATAAGGCGTCTTACTGCTGGTGCGGGCTGGAGTGGAGACCAGTGTCGTGCACACTCGGTGGGTAGATGGTCATAAGGCGTCTTACTGCTGGTGCGGGCTGGAGTGGAGACCAGTGTCGTGCACACTCGGTGGCAGATGGTCATAAGGCGTCTTACTGCTGGTGCGGGCTGGAGTGGAGACCAGTGTCGTGCACACTCGGTGGGTAGATGGTCATAAGGCGTCTTACTGCTGGTGCGGGCTGGGTGGGAACTCGGTAGGTAGATGGTCATAAGGTCTACGCTGGTGCGGGGGGGCCAGTGTCGTGCACACTCGGTAGGTAGATGGTCATAAGGCGTCTTACTGCTGGTGCGGGCTGGAGTGGAGACCAGTGTCGTGCACACTCGGTGGGCAGATGGTCATAAGGCGTCTTACTGCTGGTGCGGGCTGGAGTGGAGACCAGTGTCGTGCACACTCGGTAGGCAGATGGTCATAAGGCGTCTTACTGCTGGTGCGGGCTGGAGTGGAGACCAGTGTCGTGCACACTCGGTGGGCAGATGGTCATAAGGCGTCTTACTGCTGGTGCGGGCTGGAGTGGAGACCAGTGTCGTGCACACTCGGTGGGCAGATGGTCATAAGGCGTCTTACTGCTGGTGCGGGCTGGAGTGGAGACCAGTGTCGTGCACACTCGGTGGGTAGATGGTCATAAGCCGTCTTACTGCTGGTGCGGGCTGGAGTGGAGACCAAAGAGGTCGAACTTGCGACAAAAGATGCTTCAGCACTTTTACTTCTGATGACAATGTACTCACGGAAATGGTTTTGTCTGTGGAATTTTCACTCAGATACTTAAGATTCATAAGCGTCAGGAACAGGCGTAGATTGCGTTCCTCAGACGCTCTGGAAAGGGTGGAACGAGAGTAACCAGGGTGACCGTAACCAGGGTTTCCGTGGTGAAACTTTGAGATCATTTTGTCAGGTCGCCTCGACATGAGGAATCACTGTTAACACTGCTTGTTTGCCAGTTGGTCTAAATTTGGGCGCTTCGACTAGTCCGTCTCGTATCATTCGCACAGGGAATCACTGTCCATAACGTTCTCACGGAAGCCTAAAGTGAACATCAAAGAAGGATAGAAAACGGCTAGAGATAACATCGCGATTGAAGATCAGCGTGCTTGTCAGCACATATTTGACTGCGGCATGCTATCTCAGCCCATCTGTGGCGTGACATGGCGCCGACCAAACATTTGCCGGATAATCGGGCCCAATATTGGGCTCTGCAGCGTGCTCTGCATACAACTATCGGTTGTCCACGATATTGAGAGGCGATGATTGCAACAAGCCCGACAATACACACAGCGCACAAGTGCCCTAGCGGCTCGATGTGCACATTCTCGGAGAGGCACTGTCCTCCGACTTTGCGAGGCTCGGAAATGAATCCACAATGCCTCTCGCATTCTCGGAATAATTGCGTATTCTCCCAACCGTGGTAGTGTGTGCGGCTGAGTTTAACGCTAACTTTGGTAGGAATATGGGGTGAGAGCCTCAACCCTCCTCCGTCCGGAGCCCGCACCCATGCGTTACACGCCATGGGCGGGGGCTACGTGTTAAGAGATGACGCTTCGTTCGATGCCTCTCACCAGCGTAGGGCAAGGTCATTTTGAAGGAGAAAGTATCTAGATGATAGCCACGCGTTTGACGTGTATCAGACAAGCTGCAACGCTATTTTAAAAGTCCTCTGAAACAACTTAAAACGTTACTCAGTCGTGCAGCATGGTCCAGCCAAGATGCAAGTTTCCGAACTCTTTGGTCCTGAGGATCGGGATTGAAGTTGACAGTATCGAGAAGATTGCTTTCAAGTTTCATGCGTGCGAGGCTTCGACAGGTAGCAGAGCACCTGTGACGCGGCTACATCGGCTAAAAGAGCACTATACAGAGGTCCGAAGCGGTTGGTTTTCCTAGCCACGGACGCCGGTAACACTCTTTGGGTGCTTCCAGGTACGTTGCTGCCAGACCAGGAGTTTTCGTCCACATACCTGAGTTCATGCCGTGCCGCGCAGTGTCATCAGACATCCGCACGAGTCATGACGTTGTCTCGATAGTATGCCCAGCCACCATCCGCAACTTCTCTCACAAAAAAGTGCTGACTGACGCTCATGGATATTGATGGTGATTAAAATATGACCATTGATTTTTACGAATACTCTTACGTCTTCATTACAAAAGTTTGTATGAAGGTCTGAAGAATCTTGGATTGGCGAGGCTATCCAAGAACTATTTCTCGCTATATTTTAAGCCATTTGAGGTCATGTACCACTCCCCAAATCCATCGCTCCACAAGGTTTGAAGTTGGCATCATTTTATATTACCCACAACATTGTTCGATCCACGCAGTTAGTATGACAAGAAACTTCCAGGTATTCTTCCCATGAATAAGCAGGGAAGACCGTGAGGCTACAGTTCGCTGACTTCAATTGTTCGTAGGTAGCTGCACGGATATTTATGTTTCTTTATTCGTTGAAGAGCCGGTCGTGATAATGTATACTTCAGCTCAGTTAGGAAAATAACTGAAGTATTCTTGAAACGTGAGGAATTTCGAGTAAGTGCACCCCATGCAATAATTGACAATTCCATCATGCAAAATTGCATCCAAAACGAACTCTCTGCTCTGAGATGCATCAAACTATTATCGAAAAATATTCATCAAGGTGTACTTCGGAGCGTACGTCAGGCTACGTCCGCTTCGCAACCAATTAATTCCAGGGGCTTGTGTGTTTTGATCGCCGTCGAGCGCTATATCTAACAATAGTTAACAATGCACACCAGTCTTCAAAGGGACGGCGTAGAAAACAAAACGTGGAGCTAAGCATATTGGTCGCATTCCAGTCAACACTTCAAAGCAACAGCCGACCATAGAGGTGGAGCGTGCTTGGGCAAAAACGATCATTCTCGAACGCGATATATTCTACGAAACTTGCGCAACAGCCAAAGGAAAGCATTGTCATCAAGACATTCTATTTGGAGCAAAGGGCACACTGACGTCAGTCGCTCTTGCTAATGTGACGATAATTTGTGTGCGAGGCACGCGTGAGAAGTCCGGCCGACGCAGATAATGGATCTCCCTGCGGCAAATCTGCCGGATATGGGAAGCTGCTCCCGTCGTGCCGATGACTGGGACCAGCGCCACCAGCACGCTGCCGACCGAGATCCTCCCCAAACTGCTCCAATTCAGATGCAGAGAACGGCTGGAACTGCACAGCATTTCCAGAATCAAAAAGCTTGGCATCGCACAAGTTCCATGGTTCGAGGCTGCGGCGACGGTCTTGCATTCGACAAACAGGGTCTGAAGTCTGAAGTGCGTCCTCGATCAATCGTGCTCAAGGCTAGGCAATGCTTAGGTCAATGCATGCCCTCAAGATGCATGCTTATAGCATCGACCTCACTAGGCCGTGTCCGTACACTAAGTCCGATGTACAATCAGAACCAACAATTGATTTCTGGAATTTTCTCCAGTCCATTGTAATAAAATGATCGCTGCATACGTACCCGGCCCTAGAGTATGCTGGCTTTTATTCCAGATAAGAAGGGTCACCCGAAGGCAACCCAGCTGTGCGACCGAACAAAATATTGAAAGAAGCGCATAATATTCGGAATTGTGCCAGTAGTAGGTGGACTATTGGGTTACAAATAGCTCGTCAGCCACGCTGATGAGCTTCCTGGCTCCTGAGTGTCATGTATAGGTATTCTGTTTCCCACCATACCTAGGTGCCAATGACGTCACTAATAGCTTGGCCGTCATGCTGGGCGTCCTGGCACGTGAATATCCTGCGTATGTATGTTGTTTCCCACCACACAATAGGTACCACTGGAGTCGTATATAGCTTGGCAGCCAGGCTGGGCGTTCTGGCACCCAGGACTGAATGTCCTTTCCCACCACACCCTGGTATCAATGACGTCACTAATGCTATTGCAAATACTAATGTCATTTCTCACCATACCCATACTTATGCACGATATGGCGCCAGGATGCCCAGCGTGACTACCAAGCTATTTGTGACGTCAATTATGCACGACAATGGGTTCAGTACCCTGCTTTGAGTATGTGATGCCGATGAGATTGACCATGGAAGCGGTGTGGAATATTGTTTCTTTAGAACTCATGGTATGATATTGATTCCATGTGTTCTGTTTCATGGTCGACATACTCGCATACACAGCAACGACACAACCAAAACGCCAAATTGCTCTCGCCAAAAACATAAATATTGACCGGGTATAGTATCAGAGGCGTAGATACGTCTCTCAAAGTGTGGGGAAGTCCCTTTTGAAGTTGATCTTTATCATGCATCGCTATAGCATTGACGTCAAACATTCACGAAAATTGTGCTGGGGGAGGCATGAAGCCTGCCCCCTGTTCCTACACATATGAATACTCGATATCGGATTGACTTTCTTAAGACAACGTTCATTTGTAGCAGGCTGTTTTGATCCATACTTCCTGGCCTCGCTCATGACGCCCGGAGTCGGTGGGCCCCCTCTATTGGTGCGCCTGCGCCTATGGCCATGTGGCGGGAAGATACAAAGAAAAAATTGCTTGCAACGTGCAATTTTAGTCGGTATGTATGAGTAGAAGGTGTATCTTCGTTTGCGGGAAAGGGATTCTGCCTGCGAGGACCGATATGAAGGCAAGGAAAAATGTTTGCCGGTGTTGGAACGATCAGTCCAGGATACAAAGTTGTAAAACTTGGGTACTAACAGCTCATCAGTTTACAACGTAATTCCGTCCACGTTCCGGGGCGGTGTCATGATTCTGCGACTGCTGTGATGTAAATGCAAACCGGAAAATATACATCTGATCACATATGTCTTGTGTAAATGTGCTTCGTTTTGGTCTAGACGTACTTTCACTTAGCGTGTTGACGTCAGGTGATTAATTCTATCGCATTGCGGAGGGACATCAATCATTGACAAATCCGATACAGTGTACCTTTTGTCAGGTAACGTAGTTCTCAGTTTCCTGGTTTCGTTAAAAAACATTGCAATTTGGAATCAGGTAATCGCTTTAGTGATGGAATCATGCCAGGCCGAAGACATACTCGAAGTCAAATAGTCGAGATAATCTGGCACTAATTCCAACGCACCGAGTCGTCAAGGGGAGTTTCCCTCTGTCTGTGCCTCTGTGTGTCTATGTATCTGTGCTTGTGTCTGTGTATCTGTGTCTCTGTGTCTCTGCGTCTCTGTGTATGTGTCTCGGTGACTCTGTGTCTCTTTCTATCTTTGTATCTTTGTATCCTTGCATCCCTGTATCCT
This sequence comes from Imbricaverruca yamaguchii, assembly GCA_034440575.1. NCBI lineage: Eukaryota > Metazoa > Arthropoda > Thecostraca > Neoverrucidae > Imbricaverruca > Imbricaverruca yamaguchii. The sequence continues at coordinate 2,230,555 of JAOTOL010001624.1, forward strand.
TGTATCTTCGTATCTTTTCATCTTTTTATCTATGTCTCTGTCACTGTCTCTATCTCTGTCTCTGTCTCTGTCTCTGTCTCTATCTCTATCTCTGTCTCTGTATCTGTCTCTGTCTGTCTCTGCCTCTGCCTCTGCCTCTGCATCTGCCTCTGCCTCTGCCTCTGCCTTTATCTCCATCACTGTCACTGTCACTGTCACTGTCACTGTTACTGTCACTGTTACTGTCACTGTCACTGTCACTGTCACTGTCACTGTCACTGTCACTGTCACTGTCACTGTCACTGTCACTGTCACTGTCACTGTCACTGTCGCTCTCTCCCTCTCTCTCTCTCTCTCTCTTTCCCTCTCTCCCCTCTCTCTCTCTCCCTCTATCTCTATCTCTTTCGCTTTCCCTCTCCCCTTCTCTCTCTCTCACTCCCTCCATCTCTCTCTCGCTCGCTCCCTTTTCCTCTCTCTTCCTCTCCCCCTCTCTCCTCTCTCTCTCTCTCTCCCTCCCACTCTCCCTCTCTCTCTCTACCTCTCTCTTTCTCTCCTCCTCTCCCTTCTCTCTCTCCCCTCTCTACCTCTCTCTCGCTCTCCTTATCCCCCTATCGATCTCTCTACCTCACCCTCTCTCTCCCCTCTCTCCTTCTCCCCCCTCTCGCTCCCTCTCTATCCATCTCTCTCGCTCCCTCTCTCGTTCTCTCGCTCTGCCACGGTTTGCGCCACATCAGTCGGTTGACAGCTGTAGAGAAACGCCATTTCAGCCCAATTACTGCCACGCGGTAACCCTCGGCGGCCGGCGGCCGGCGTCGGCGCCGGGACACTGCGCGCGCCTGAATACTGCACCGCCGAACCGAAATGTACCGAGGTCGAACACCTGCGGTGCAGTCGGACGGGAGCTGAACTGCATTCAAAGTTGATAAGAATTGGGGTCACCTGCGAACAGCACCTGCTTTCTCTCCCAATGCCGCTCTGCTCGTCACCCTCTCTCCATCCCTCTCTCTCTCCGTCTCTCTCTCTCTCTCTCTCTCTCTCTCTCTCCTTCTCTCTTTCTTTCTCTCTTTGTGTTTCGATCTGCTTAGCTCTTCATCACGATTACTACGTGCATCACTCTCACTACATCCATGTTTTTACTTGCTCTCTTCACATCGGTCTCGTTGTCTCTCAGCTTACCTTTATCCCGACACTTGTTTGTATATACAGTCCTTCTCTCCCGATTTTGACGCATATTATTTCTCATCCAGTGTGCATCCCTTCCTTCCCAGCTAAAGCTAATTCCACAAAACCACACGCTCGCTAATCACTATGCATAATTCGAAGAGCCAATTTCTCACCAGACCAACAGACCTAGGAGGTACTGGCTGGAACATGCCCGGGTACCATACCTGGGAGGTACTGCCTGGGGCATGCCTGGTCAACAGATCTGGAAGGTGCTGCCTGGTCAACAGACCTGGATGTACTGCCTGGTACTGGGGGCATGTAATGTTCCGCTGGCCATTTCCGGGAAACTAATCTCGATGAATACATGGACAGCCGTCGGCACAGTTTTCGGCGAGTCCCCGACATGTGATGTCACACTGTAGCAGGTCCCTGATGTGTGACACGCCACAGTACAACTGGTCCCTGATGGGTGACGTCACACTATAGCGGGTCCCCCGATGTGTGACGTCACAGTGCAGCCGGTCCCTGATGTGTGCCGTCACACTGTTTCCGGTCCATGATGTGTAACGTCACACTGTATCCGGTATCTGATGTGTGACACTGCACTGTAATCGGTTCCTGATGTGTTACGTCACAACCTAGCCAGTCACTGATGTGTGACATCACAGTGGAGCCGATCCCTGATGTGTGATTTCACGCGACATGAGGCGGCGATGCGAACCGCGCTGACAATTCACTGCAATGCCAGCGCGTGTCCGCCGCTTGGACCGAGGGCGTCCGCAGACGGGGAGGGCCGATCTCCAGTCGTAAGAAGCCGACTCGGTAGCAGCGTAAACAGATGGGCAGACCATTACCGCTCAACAAACGTTCGACCTTCCTCCTCCCGCGAACGTCCGGCGCAGCCGATGCTGGCCGCACGAGACGATGCTCCTCACCATTGCATTGTGCAGATAGCGGAAATACGATCACTGCATCGCTCATACGCTATTTCATCCGTCTTCTCCTCCCTTCATATTTCCAGTGTGCTCAGCTTCGCATCGCAAGGAGGCGGTTCAAAGCACCCCAGCCCTATATTCCAGTTTTCAAATAAAGTGTCTTCCTGGGGTGTGCGATACTGAAAGAGCATAGAAGGCTACTTAATTTCGCGACTAAAGTACTGCCTTTTCGCATGCGTTTTAGTACCTGAAAGTTAAATCTGAAAGCAAGACGCTACTTAGCACGATACTTTGTGTTGCTCTTGGAAGTAGCAATCCCTCTCATCTTCTTAGCAGTTGTTCACACGAAATGAAACGCAGCCGCCGACACGCATGGAGGGGACGTGCAGGATCGTCCTCGCCTGGAGTTGCCGCCTAAGCGCTCACATAAAGAGGGGGGGGGAGACCCTGCCTCGTCTTAGCCCTCCTCGTGACCGGTTCCCGGGGGCCCGAAGTGCTGTTCCCCCCCCAAAGGGGGGAGAAACCCACCCCTAGCCCTAAAAAACAAACCCCGTTGAACCCCCCAAAACCCCTATCCCCCCCACTCAGGCGCCACACCTACCCCCCTTCGGGGGGCCCAGAGAAACCCCAAGAAAAGGAAAAAACCCCCATCCCCTCCCCCCCCCCCCAAGGGGGGGAAAGGTAAAGGGGAACTGCACCCCCCCCCTTGGGGTAATATTATCTTAGGGGGGGGGGAGAAAAAAATAGTCTGCCCCTACCAGTCCCCAACCCCCACCCCTACTGGTTTTTCCCGTTTGGAACCCTTTTAAAACCCCCGGATAAAACTAAATGAAATTGGGAGGAAGTTGTTGGGGTGCCTTGGGGCGGCCGCTGGGTTCGGATGGGGATGTGTTCCCACCCCCTCCTTCAAGTTCCTCCAGTTCTTTCAATCGTTTTGGTTTGTTTTTTTAAAGTGCCCCCTCCCCCCCGAACCCCAACAAGAGAGAACACCCCACCCTATCCCCCCACTCCCTCTCCCCCACCAAAATCCCCGCGGCGGGACAGGCCCCAAAGGGAACAACCCCCCCTCGGGGTGCTGAGGTGACAGGCCCTATGTGGAGTGTCTCGACATGTGGTGACTGCTGATGAAGGGCAGAAGTTGTGCTCCTGGCTCGTGAGCGCACCGACAGCGCTGGGGGCGCCGCTCCTGCCGGCTATTTACCCGCCCAGCGGCAGCGCTGAGCGGGGCTATTCCGCCCAGGGCAGCGCTGGGCGTTGCCGGTATTTACCCGCGGGAGCGCTGGGGGCGCCGCTCCTGCCGGCTATTTACCCGCCCAGCGGCAGCGCTGGGGGCGCCGCTCCTGCCGGCTATTTACCCGCCTGGTGGCAGCGCTGAGGGCGCCGCTCCTGCCGGCTATTTACCCGCCCAGCGGCAGCGCTGGGGGCGCCGCTCCTGCCGGCTATTTACCCGCCCACCGGCAGCGCTGGGGGCGCCGCTCCTGCCGGCTATTTACCCGCCCAGTGGCAGCGCTGGGGGCGCCGCTCCTGCCGGCTATTTACCCGCCCAGCGGCAGCGCTGGGGGCGCCGCTCCTGCCGGCTATTTACCCGCCCACCGGCAGCGCTGGCCGTGTTTGCACTGCCAGAAACCTGACCAGGGAGGCGGCCGGTGGAGAAACACATACCACTCTGGTGACATACAGCTCGTGCGACACACCTCTCTGGCGACATACCGCTCTAGTGACATACCGCTCTGGTGACACACCGCTCTGGTCACACCACTCTGGTGATACCCCACGCTGGTGACATACCGCTCTGGTGACATACCGCTCTGGTGACATACCGCTCTGGTGACATACCGCTCTGGTCACACCACTCTGGTGATACCCCACGCTGGTGACATACCGCTCTGGTGATATACCGCTCTGGCGACTTGTCGCTCATAACTGAGTTGCAGGTTTATCAGCCACACTACACATTTCTGACGAAGAAAAACTCATCTTAATGCTAAGGCACGACTCACGTTTTGACGGAATGCTAAAGGGTAGTGATTTATCATATAATGCCCGTTGGAGGCTGACATGATATAACGCATGCTTAACCGACCCACAATTGTAAAACGCTTGCAATTCCTATCGCATGCATTTGGCTGCTAAAACAAAATCCACGCACATCTGATTCCCCAATCTTTCTGGTGGCACAATGTTTACAAAGTTATGGTTCTTTAATATATTTCCCAACTCAACCATCGGAACAGAAGTGGACGTTCTCCAGCTCTGAATACATCCGCCGTATACGGTGAATCAACACGGATCGGAACGCTGCGACTGTAGCTGTGTGTTGTGTTGGCGAGCTGGACCAAGCGAAAGTTGTTTTTCCTGGTGCATTGCGCTAACGGATTGCGGGCGCGTTGGGAATTATGCCGGTGAAAACTTTCAGCCGCATCCGGGTGGACGAATGAAAAACTTCGAAAAAAGCACCGACCACGACTGCCCCACTATTATCAGAGATGGTTACGCGGCTGCTCACAGTACTGCGATCGCTCCTGGTCGATGAAGTGGTGACGCGTCAGCTCCGATGCTGCATCACAAAGCGTGGGGCATGCTCGTCGGCCCGAAACACGTCAATCAACGTACAACGATCAACAGAACACTCACATACGTCATCAGTCGGCCAGCACGTAATGCTAATGCGCCTGGCCGCTAAAGTGGTGACGTAATACGTCGGTGGATACGATCAACAGAATATCCAGAATATCAGAATACGATACAGAATGCAATCACCAGGAACAGGAACAGGAACAAGAACAGGAGCAGGGTACAGGAGCAGGGTGCAGGGTGCAGGATACATCCCAGGAACAGGATGCAGAATACGATTAACATAATCAACGATCAACAGAGCGCTCACAGGCGCTCCTCGTCGACCAGCATTCAATGATGAAGCCTCTTACGCCAAAATGTTGATGAGCCGATGACAGGGCTCCCATTTCCTTCCTAAAAGCAGTGTACAATTCGTGAAAATTGCCCAAGAAAAAAAGCTTTCTGTTGCTAGCAAATTTTATACTACACATTTTGTGCCTTCTGCATCTTGAACGGATTTAGCATCTCCATACCAAGACACAACCTGCTAATGTCGTCGGAGCTCGTAGAATTAAGCCATTTTCCGCTTCGATTGTGGACATGCGTGGCTCCGAAAGCTTGCACCACATCTCCAAAAAACGTCATACAATGGTGACGACCGATGGATGGTAATTCGTGGCCACGATTCAACAGGTCCCAGCGACACGAGAAGACCAGACCATAACTAAATCCTACGAGGCACTGTCAACTGTAGGTAGGCCATTGGAGTCTAGGGGCGCATCGACTGCGTCGGACATGCAGCGCCCTTCCTACCGTAAACCGTGATGCCGTCAACAAAACAATGTATCCAAATGTGACCAATGTGACCTTTTGTGACATGTTGATGGCCTTGTTGTTTTCTCCGAGTGCAGTGCTCACGAACGCTCCCACATCGAAAACATTCTAATGTATCCTCGGGGTTCGACCCAAGGGCAGGTCGCTGACATATACGCAACCATCGTGACCGCTCATGCGATTAAGCCTGATATAATCGTTACCTATCAACACAGGCTTTAAAATAAGACCCACATCGACCGCTTCTACAATACACACAAATCCACTATATCGAGGTCAGGTCACTAACCCACATGTGGCCTTTTTGATCAGTGGCGTGTTTGACAACATCACCATCGTGGTCTATGGCCGGGTAGCATTTAAATGGCATTCACATCGGCCATGCTTCTAGTCCGCAAAATTCCATAATCTGGAGCACATGTCAGGCCCTGACATCTCACCTCTATGACACCTTATGGAGTCGGTTTTACTAGAAAAGACATGACGTCATCCGATAGTTCATTGATTGGGCACCCATAAGAAAGAAAATGGAAAACAAATTAATAAAATCAGGCTTTTGTAAAAGGTCACCAAGTCAATGAAACGTCACGAGGTCACGAGGTCCAATGTTGACTTCGCACGACGAAGACTTATTTTTATCGCATTGTGCAGATCTTTCGCTTTCAAATGACATCCAGGTTTTGTAAGCCAATACCTACCACGAAAAAGTTAGGACTTATTTCCATTTGAACCTTCTCCGTTACCTCAATATGTTCCTCACCTGCATCTCGCAACCCCTTGGTTTAGAAACAAAAATATCGGAATCGTAATCTGAGCCTTGGAGGAGCCAGTACACTAGGTTTTATATCTAAAAAACAGAATGAGTGTGATGCACAATCTGAAGTCCAATTTCGTGATTTCCACTGGAAAATCATCATTAGATTGGCAAGATCCGACGATGCCCTGGTCAGAATTTCATCCTCTCACATGAACAGTATACGTAAAAGGTTGCCACAAAAAACCACAACCTTTCTCAACTATTGACAAAGGTTGACATTCGATCTCGCCCCTGAGGACAACAACCAATGCCATCCTGCAGGGTCTCGCTTGGAGTCGGTTGCGAGTGCTTGCAACAATCTGCACGCCGGTATTTGCTTTCTTTCTCTAGCCCGCTTTGTTTTGAATCGCCAGTGAGGTCGTATCATCCCCCTCCTGCGTCATTTGCACGTGACAAGCTGCCCAGTACCGGTAGCCTTACCAGGACCTGGTCCAGGACTCTGTGCTGGGTTCTCGTGAGCATGTAATGTAAATGCACGTATTTCCTTGTGGTTAATTGTTTTATAATACGCATAGGGAACCTAAAATTCCAACATAAGTCAATGACATTGGGTAGCCTTGAGAAAATCAATGACCTTATGTTCAGCAGGAAATGACAAAGACTCATCTCATTCGCTATTGTTTATCGCTCGCAGACTCCAGTCTACAGAACAATTTCCTTTAGTTCCACAGTAGTGATGTGTGCAATATCATCGCTATTTTAGCACAAGCTTATCCGACGTGCCTACGAGCATGACGTCATATCTAAGTGCCCTGACATGACCTAGATTCGTTATTTGCCTTAAAATATGCACAACAGATGCAGCATCAACAAACATAAATGTCAGAATCCTACCACAAAGGGCTTGTAGTCCGTAGTTAGATATCTTACTGTAGGTGTCAATTACTCTCTAGCCAGCCCGATAAGCGATGGTTGAAGTAATCAACGTTCGGTACACACTCATAATTTGCATGTCTGCTATAAACCTTTACTGCACTTTCATCGGTTAAAGTTGGGCTCACGTTTTTACCCAGGCTGGCATAGTGAGAGGTACAAGATATGCATGCGTCATGCACACGTCACGTGGGGAGAGCACAACACCCACTTGTGGCATTCGCACTTAAGATCCATTGTTCGGCCTTGTGTGAGCTGAACCAACTTCAAACAGGCAACGTTTTGGATTCAATATGCGATGACAGTACAAAGACATGTTTGGCAAAACTTGGCATGTGTTGGCCAACATGTCCCGGAGGAGAAATCTATGTCCACCACAGCGTGAAATGATATAAGTTGTATTATTGGGTACTTCGGTTCTTCCGCGACGCATCCGACTGCTGGGTCACGTACCGTCGCCATCCTCTCACGCCGGTTGGTCGTGGGTGGACTCGGTAACTCCGTCGGTTGCGGGACTCGAACCCACGATCTTACGACTATGAGTCCAACTCTCTACCGACTGAGCTACCGAGCACCCCCTCCAAACATTTGCATTCAATTAAACTCGATTGACCCCGATCAGCTTCATGGTAGGTCATCATAATTTCGACACATGTATCATGGTGCTTATTATTTGCAATATTCCTGCCAGTGCTGGCAAATATCAATTGAGATGACATGGCTAGGTAAAAACTAGCACATCTCAGTCGCAGTGCCTAGTCCTCAGAACATTACACGTGAGGATGTGTGACTTATTAGATTAGCAAAATAAGCACAAAAGCACAACAAACACGTGTGCGTGTTGGATCTCGAACTTCGTCGAAGAATATATTTTCAATTCCTTATCTCCGTACACCGCAGCATCGGACGGATGATGCAGGAATTCGCAGCTGTCCCTCTAGTCATGTCTTCTACTTCCATTAAAACACTGAGTCCCTGCTTGGGCAGCTTTTTATTACCGACAACCACAACCATATTATACAAACTGTATGTACTTTATGTGGGACACCTCCGTTCACGCGCGCCTTCTTCTCACGCCATTTATCGGCACCAGTGAACAGAGGACTGCTCCGGTCACACAGCCGGAGGCCCTCGCCCTCGGGTCGCGCCCGTGACCCGCCGGGTGACCCTGACGGGGCGGGCGTCGGCCGGTCAGACTTGATCCCGGGGCACGGCCCACGACCCCGATTACTGCCGTCTCCCGGGCAACGGCTGTCCGAGGAAAACTCCCCCCGGAGCAGGACCCGAAACCAGATCCTCCCGCACTCGCAACGAGCTCCTCACCCGACTGCGCCACTGAGGCGGTATCAGGCCACATGTGTGTATAATTGGACACGCCGAAGAGATGCGCGAGCAAATGACTAATGCATATGTAAGTGAGTGTAGTTGGAATTTCTGACCGCGTCAGCTGCTTCAGCTGTATTGCACCCTTGCTAATATATATGTTAGCAGGCGGTCTCCAGCAGTCGGTCAGTAAGATCTCCAGACGTTCAAATGACACAAGGCCTCCGGGGCCCTAGGCCTCCGCGACACCCCCAGGCCTCCTCTGCGGCTCGCGATGGCTATTGATGACCTCGTCGTGTCGCGATAACCTAGTCATACCTTGCAACGCTGATTACTTTAGCCCTCACTTACCGGGGTTGGCTAGAGAGTAAACGGCACCATCGGTGAGTAATTTGGCGACGGGCTCCGAGCCGTTTGAAATAGCGTTCTGGAATTGATGTTGGCTGATTCTGCATCTGTGTGCATGTTCTAAGACACGGACCAATCCGGGTCACGTTAGGTCACTTAGATATGATGTCATTATTGAGTGCGTGATGGATTAATTTGCGCCTATGCATATGTGTGTGGGTGTAATCAAGAATTCAGGACGCGTCAGCTGGTTCGGCTATATTGCGTCCTGTCTAATATATGTCAGCCATCGGTCTCTAGCAAGATATCCAGCCGTTCAAATGACATGAACTAATTTGGGTGGTCTGGGCATAGTTAGTTGCTATGCCTATGAGAAAGATCGATTACGTGCAAATTCGTATTGCATTAACAATTTATGATATTGGTGTCATGCATATCAGCTCTGGTAGTGCACATAATGCGTACTAATAACAAATACGTATATTACTATTACAATTCAAGTATTTCTGTTATGGTTCCCGCAGTGTCGTTCCTTGTTTTAATTAGGGTACCATACTCGGGGCAATACTTCAAATTCGGTGAATATAACAATTTCGTTCTAATTCGCATGTGTCTCATTGTCATTAGGTATCTACTTGGCGCACCTTTGCAATCAGTGTAGAGAACAAAGGAAATATTAGGTTCAGCTTATCAATGGGCGGCGTCTGCCCGCTTTGTTGGTCGGTTATTGGTTTTACGACACATCGACTGTTGAGTCATGTAGCGTCGCCAATCTCTCACGCCGATTGGTCGCGGGCGAAGAGTAGCGACAGGTGAGACTCGACCCACAGCCTTTCGATTGTGAGACGAGCAACTTACCCCTAGACTACTCGTCCCCTCTGCCCGCTTTGTCCGCGTCTTCTAAATCATATAACAATACCCATTGTCATTTATCCTCGCAAATAACTCGAAAGTTGTGCAGTTGCCCGCGAAGTGTGGGTGAATCGTTCCACGTGTGAATTATCCGGGCGCTTGATGTCCGCTTACACTGCATAACGCCTGTGACGATCGATGAACAAATATATATTCAAAATGCAGCATACTGCGTACTCCGATGGTTAACTTCCTTCATGCGGCCTCGATAGTGTCAACGAATTATGATTTACGAGTCAGATATGTCCGGTCTATTGCTAGTGGTCTGCATTAGCTTTCATTCAGATCGGGTATTTCCAGCCGATGAAGACGAATTAACTCTTCGGTAGCTTTTAGGCCGCTGACCATTGTGTGACCCTTTTAGGCCCTTCTGTGAAGGCTCGTAGATATGAAATGCTTGCCATAATATGTTCCAGATAGCAGCATAAGAAAGCAGATATGTAGGTAAAATGTCATCACAAAATGCCTGATTTTGTAAACATTTAATGTAATCTTCGACATGAGTTGACATTCATTGCTCAGATGCATAGTGCTTAGCAACGGATCATTAAGTAATTTGTGTGAATAATATTTTTTACTCAGATACTGGACAATTTCGGTGTTACCAAGCAGTATTTTGTGACAAATTATATATCGGACAAATTATATATACAAATCATCGGAGCTACGCCGGTTTCATCACTTTATGCAATCGTCAGTCGCATCCGAGGTGCTTGGTTCAGTCTGACCTGACGGATGACACAGCTATTGGCTCATTACCTCGCATGGCTAGCACAACCGACCAGCTGAGACGGCAGTGGGACTCGGCCCGATCGGATCCGGCTCCTGCGGGCGTGATTTGCTGCTACATCTGTCAAATATCGGCCGACGGCCGCCGATATCTGTCGGCTGCGGTCGCGTAATTCCCGGCGGCGGGCGGCCGGCCGGCCGTTCTGCGTTTGATCAAGTCGGCTGACATGAGCGCTCGAGAAGGACGACGCGCCACGCGCCAGGAGCGGCGCGGTTAATGACTCCTCGAGCCGGCTGCCGGCGTGCTGGTCGCGCGGCGGTCGTGGCGCCGGCGCTGTCCGCCGCCGCGTGTCGGGTCGCCTGTCACGTGGCGCACCACCTCCACGTCCGGAGATCTCAGCTGCAGTGCTTGCTGTCATCATCGCAGGTGATCAGGTGGCGAGCCGCCTCCAGTTGGACACCTTAGAAGTAATTGGTTCGGACCTCCCCTACTGTTCAGGGCTGGACATGCGACTGGCTTCCTCCCACTAGGGTGAGGGTGTGCAATCTCCATTTCCCAGTAGTTTTTTGGGGGGCCGTGACCGCAGAATACGAAGTGCGCTAGCGTGTCACCGTCTGGCATAGGTGATTGACGTTTTTGTCCGCCCGCGAAATTTGAGGAAGTCGTGTCATGCTACTCACCAATAATATGACAGGAGAATACACTTCAGACCGTCATGTTTTAAACCAGAACGCGAATTAGTATCGCAGTTGACCCTACTCACTGCCCCAAAATGGCCAATATTGGGTGTGTAAGGCTGATGGGTAGCATGGCTGACTTCTCTACATAGGCCATTTTCTTTTCACGGTTTATTACTGGTAATGGACCCAAGCTGGCTTGATATTGCCGTTTTCAATTTGTATGTAACGATAACCAACACTTAAAAAACATATAAACATTTTTTTTAAACATGAACATTAACAAATATTATCTCTTTTTTTGTGCTGGAGTTGCTTGTTGTTTTTGCGTTGATAACGAATTAGCCCGCCCAATCCCGGAGATATTGATATGTGTCTTCACCCATAAGATTTGCCGCGGTCAGGGAAAGAGCGGCGCATGATAGCGCGTCGAAATTTGGCATACATTTTCCAAATTAATTTGGCATGTTATGTCAAAATTTTTAGGTCAAATCTTCTAGGATCAATGAGTTAGTCACGGTCAAGTGAGGTCACATTCCAGAAATGTATGAGCAGTCGTCACACTTCAACAGATAAAGATTTTTTACTAACACTTCCCGTACTTCCTTACCTTTACGGATGAAAGAAAAAGCACCATTTTTACCGTTATTGGTGATTTATTAGTTCTGCATCTTTGCCCATTGGGGCTAATGTCGACAATTATGTGAAAATAAGCATTTTTATGGGAGCAAGTTGACTCCAAATAACGTTTTGCGGTCAGCTCTACCCGTTCGAAAACGAAAAATTAAATAAAATTGAAACCTCGCCACTTAAAAATTTCAAAAATTACTATCTTGATTTTGAGTAGACAAAAGCCTAGCGACATGGTCGATTTCGTCTTCCTTTTCTGATTCCATTTTTTGTCTTCAAAGCTCTCCAAAATTAAGTCCCCAGAGTCAAAACATGACGTCAGTAGCGGTCACATGGCCGCTTGTACAAGGACTGTCACATAGGTGGTATGTGCCGAAAAGTGGCCGCTATGTACCGCTACTGTCACATAGTGGCCACTATGTGACCGCTACTGTCACATAGCGGCCACTATGTGACCGCTACTGTCACATAGTGGCCGCTATGTGACCGCTACTGTCACATAGTGGCCATAATTTTGGGCGTGATTACGTTTGGGGACATAATTTTGGTGGTGATGTCAAGCCCTACTCGTCTACCGCTTTCCGATGACACCAATTTCGTTTTTGTGCGCTGCTTAGTTTGGAGATTCGAGCGAGCTATTATCACCCACCCACCCCGAGACGGGGTGGGGGTTGAGCAGAGGAGAGGACCTCAACATTCCGGTGAGGAACGGACCAGAAAAAAACGAAATGGCCAACGTGAAAATTATCCTTTTTTCAACTCGAGATAACATCTAAGCTCATCTGGGAGTTAACGGGTAATTCCTGACATACGAATCGGTGTTCTCGCGCGACCTCGTCACGCTTAATGCAGATGTTACGGCTTTGGGTAATTAATCTGCAAAAGCTGGGTGAAGCAGAACGTTGTCTAACAAGCCATGTCAACGTCCTAAGCTAAGCCAACACCGGAAGTTTTTTGGTCGATTCATTCCAATCAAGCCGCGGTGGTCTTGGTCACATTCCCCGATTTAAGGACGGCATCTTGACCGGCTACCTCACCACCCACACGCCTACCCAAAGCCAGAGCGGTACCACGACCGACACCACCCCGTGATGGACGATACGGAAGTCCAGCATTCATTGTTAGTGCGGTCAGGAAACACCAAAAAAAAGCTCGTTAGAACAGAGCATCAAAAAAGTCATCGTCCCAGCGCTAAATTGCCGGGAACGATTTATTCGACAAGGATGAATTTCAATTTAGTCTGGCAGTTATGCCATAGCAAAGCAGATGTGTCCATGACTGTTTCGCTTTCCTCCGAAGGGAGCATGGTCAAACGGTCCACGGTTATCGATCTGAGCATTTCCTTCAGGGGTTCCATCAGTTAACTCTCTCGGACTGGACGTCACGAAGATCTGCGTTGCGCGAGCAATGGCAGCCACGGACCACCGATCGTGATTAGGAAGGCACAAGTGATCTGTGATTGGCATGCACTTAGGGACGCATCCCGACAACTCCAGGAGTACCAGACATACCTAGGATGACTCCGGTATAAACCTGCCACTTGCTCGTTCGCGTGAAGCCATCGCCTGTCTAAGAAATTACATCAACTGCTTCGGTGTCGGCGTGACTTCATCGGCTACGAAGCGATTTGCAGCAAAGCCGGGGGCGGACCGGGATCCCTGGGCCTCCGCTGTGGCTCGTGATGGCTCTTGATGACCTCGTCGTGTCGCGATGACGTAGCTGCGAAGCCGCTCGCCACGACCGCCATGTATTACTGAAGTTCAGCCGTACCTGGAACGGCGGACCTGTCGTACGCGATCGGCCTCGGTCGGTGCCTCCGACCAGGAGAGCTGGAGGTCTTCCGGTGTCAGGATGTCACCACCCTGTCACCGTCGGTCGGTGCGGCCACTGAGCAATTGACACGTGCAATATCCGGTGGCATGACACCTTCCAAAAGTAGCCGGTGGGCATGGCGGCCCGTCCCGCGGGACGGCGTACGTAGTACCGTAGAGCGCGTCGTGGACTCGTGATTTTGCCAGGGCACCGATGGTGTCAGTTGTGACGTCAGAGACCGTGGTAGCACGGCCACACACGGTCCGAGCAGAGAAGCGCCCTTCACGAGACTAGCGACTGTGTGCGGAGCCGCGTGTCGGCAAAAATGGCGCCTGATCTGTCAGCGAACTCAAGGACGTGGTCGGCGGGAAGCGGCAGTCCCTTGCTCGGCAGGAAGGGGCAACCTCTTGATCGGCGAGAAGGGACAGGTCCTTGCTCGACCAGAAGTGGTAGACCCTTGCCCGGCAGGAGTAGCCCCTTGCCCGGCAGGAGTAGCCCCTTGCCCGACGGAAAGGATAGCCCCTTTTGCGGCGGGATGGGGCAGCCCCTTGCCCGGCGCAATGGATAGCTCCTGCGGCGGGAAGGGGTAGCCGCTTACGACTAGACATCTACGTCTCGCATCAGTTTTGCTGCATACTCCATCAGCCGTAAGCGAGGCGCCGTCAGCCCGTCCAGTGTCGACGCGACTTATCAGCACTCAAAGAGACTGTAAACTGTTCCGGCACCGGCGAGACTTCATCAGCGGCAACCGCCGGCCGCCCCGCAACAGCCGTCGCAAGAGCGCGCTGATGGCCAAGTTCAAGTTGGCGAGGCGATGCAGACCTAGCAGCGCTGACGGGAAGCACGCGCGGGTCCGGCGCACAATCCGAACCGGTCAGTGAGGCGTTGCGACCGACGGAGCCGGGGACCGGTGAGCTGACGGGCGACCCTGAGTCGACACAGGAGACCCAGGGCGGACGCTCTCCGTTGCCGCCAACTGACCCTACGATTGCCCCGCCGGAGGAAGAAAGCTCAGGGCGGACGCTCTCCGTTGCCGCCAACTAACCCTACGATTGCCCCGCCGGAGGAAGAAACTCAGGGCGGACGCTCCCCGTCGCCGCCACCTAGTCACACGATGGCCCCGCCGGCGGGAACAGCTCAACGCGAGGCAGATGGAGGGACGAGCGGTCCGTTGAGGTCGTGCCGAGCTCGCCGAGCCACAGACAGGATTAAGTTTGAATAGGTGCTCATGAGACGGTGCTGTGTATGTAGGGAAGAAGGATGGGAGGGTTTGGGGCAGCCGCCAATCAGGAAAACTTGCACGCGTATTTGTCATTGCACGTGAATCTGAGTTCAGATTCGTAGCTATGTTCTTCCGGTTAAGGGTGCTGTCTTGTTGTGCATCAATGTTGGCAGTGCAGGCATTTGCACTATGCGTGGGTGGTTATGATGCATGCATGCCTCTCCCCTGGCATCCGCCTAGCAGTTATGAACATAGCTAGTTGTAGACTCCACCAGCTACTGCAATGTCGACATGACTCAATCAGCTACTCCAGTGTCGACGTGACCCAATCTCTCGTGTCAGCGTGACTTCCGGTCGTGTCGAGGTGACCCCATCAGCCACTCCAGTGTCGATGTGACCCCACCGCTTGTGTCGACGTGACCTCCGGTCGTGTCGACGTGACCCCATCAGCTACTCCAGTGTCGACGTGACCCCATCAGCTACTCCAGTGTTGACGTGACCCCATCTGCTACTCCAGTGTCGACGTGACCCCACCGTTCGTGTCGACGTGACCCCATCAGCCACTCCAGTATTGACGTGACCCCATCAGCTACTCCAGTGTCGACGTGACCCCACCGTCCGTGTCGACGTGACCCCCCGGCCGCGCCTGCCGCGATGTCAGCCGTCGGTGGCCGGTTCGCACGACCGCCGACCGATCAGTCGACGAGCGTCGATAGAGCTCGGTCAGGCGCGCGCGCGCCTTATAATCGCATCCGAAGCCGAATGGATCGACCCGCGGCCGCTTAGCGCCGACCGCCGCCACGGCTCGCTTCAAGAGCGGCCGCCGCCACGGCTCGCTTCAAGAGCGGCCGCCGCCGACCGCCGCCACGGCTCGCTTCAAGAGCGGCCGCTTAGCGCCGACCGCCGCCACGGCTCGCTTCAAGAGCGGCCGCCGCCCCAACAGTGGCACGGCCAGGAGGTCGCTTAGCGCCGACCGCCGCCACGGCTCGCTTCAAGAGCGGCCGCCGCCGACCGCCGCCACGGCTCGCTTCAAGAGCGGCCGCCGCCCCAACAGTGGCACGGCCAGGAGGTCGCTGGGGGACGCGATTCGTGAGCTTTCGTGGGGTGCGGGGGGGGATTTAGCAGGTCGCCTGTGAGGACTTGGAAGATTGCTGGTTTTTGGTGCCGCGGGGTGTCGTTGGGGCTGGTGTTTTAGGCAGCCAGGGCTGATTCTGCATTATGGAGACTGTCCATGGAGATCACTGCTGCTTATTCTGGTTATTGGAGACAGTGAGGTTTGCCATGGTGTAAGTTGGATATTGGTTGGCTGGATCTGATTCTGACGACCGCTTTGGGCAGTGCATAATGACAAAAGACAAATGGCCAGATTCCTGAGTTGCATCGAATGATATCGATTCAGCTCAGGGTGGCTTTCCCCAATGATAACATAACCGATACCGCTCCTTGGAACCTAGCTACACATCAGCCATAATAGTGTGCCAATCCTTCCGTTCCTTGCAAAACCAATAGCGACATGCACCAAACATCCAGCGGCGACTTTGTTAAGCAGTATCGCCCAACTGTTCAACCAAGGGGGAAGAAAACATAGCAAGCAATAGGACTCAGCAATAATTGCACGCGGCATTACCTCCATCTGATCTTAGAGCCGCACTTCGAGTGTCCAGACGCGATGAAAACGCTCAGTCGATGGACCATCCCATCTCACTATACATTTTACAACCTAGGCTAGATATACACATATTTCTTTTTTCAAATCAGGTACACAAGATTTGTCCTCTTCGTTTGGAAAATGGAGGAGCTCCTCCTCACTTTCACCCTCGCACCACAGCGCTGCTCAGACGTGAATTTTCAAGTTTTTTTATTGAAAAATAGGGAATCAGGTCAACTCGCTTAGGCGAGACAAGGATAATGACAATTTTGGTATGTTAATGAATGAATCATCAATGAAAGGATCTTGGCGGATTTCCATTGGTCATGGCACTAACCAACAATCCTTGCAGCTAAAAGCTACTTTGTTCTTCATCACTTCCCACACATATTTTTTTTGGCACTACCTACTGCTCTTTACTTTTTGAACCTGCCATAAGCCTGTTACTGCCCCCCGCCCTCCCTGTGGTGATTGTCTAGATATCTGTAGGACGAGCCGCCGCAAGTTCTGAACATCACAGTCCAAATACATGTGTCATGCATTTGAATACCTTTGTGCATCAATCAAAGTGTTTTAGGGAAAAGGCAATCTATAAGGCTAGATGAAAAGAGTGAATGTGGAAACACGGAATAATTACTTCATTCAGAAATGGGTGAATGACCAAGGCCACGGCAGATGAGGTGAATAGGCCATTCCCGCTATTCCTGCTATTCCCGCTATATATTCACGTTATTCCCAAGCCATGCACTTATCAACAAAAAACGCACTGAAAAGTTTTCCTCGCCTTGAGGAAAATGAAGGGAAGAAAAGGACTATTTTTATACTGTTTAGGTACATTTTCACAGTTTACGGGCCCATGTAGAACACTGTTCTGCACTTGCATTGGTATACACCGTGACGGCGAAGTAGCGGAACGCAGTCATTCCCACGACACGCTCTCAATAATTCAAATAAATAGTGGGCAAACGGATCTGCTGCACATAAAGCATTCATACTCGCCTGATGCAACCGGTCTCACACAGAAATGTTCTTAAGCCACTCTTAAAGCAGATAAGAGTTGCAAACGATAGCCGTTCTTAACCTTCTGGGGATGCTAAGAAACAACACCCCCATTAAGTTTTGTTTTGTTAAGTTCATATGCGCTCCCCCCGCCGTAAGGGTTTCTGCCGATAGTGAAAGAACAGAAAGTAATCAACAATACTGATTGAGAAAGTAATCAATAATTGTGCAACAATACGGCCAGTGGTTATTCTGGGATTTTGCAGTCATCCGTTCTGCCTGATATTTTCAGCATCCACTTATTTTGGCTTAGGCGGAGGCCACGGGCCGCAGCCATGCGACTTACACCACCACGATCGTGTTCTTTGGAGGCGTACAGGTCACTTAAAGTGAATATACTTTTCGTCTATGCCCTCATTAAAAACAAGGAGAAGCATTAAATGAACTAAAATCGAAAATACCAATCAAGATACATAGAGGAATACTGAAAACGTTAGAAAACAGTACATCACTTGCCGCACCTTGGAAATTCAGCTTACATGTACAGTGTGAAAATCGATCGTCCATTGGCGAATGCCGATCATTCCGAAAGCGCAGCATATTGCGGTGAATAAAGATCCCTCAAGGCGATTATGCAAATGATGTAGATAAAGATGTTGCGCTTCTTGGATTCCATTGGAAACTGATGCTACATTATTTTCGCCAACAATGAGGTGGGGCGCAGTCACACCGTATTAAGCTCGCGCGGAAAAGTTTTCGACTTCAATGGGTTAAGAGCAAAACCGTATCAACAATCGAACCCGCGTCCAATTAACTCTTTACCGAAGCTGGGCAACTTCCATTAGAAACTTGGTCTTGGTCTTATCTGTGAGTTGCGGCGCTGCAATGGCCACGGTAGTCACAGCAGTGGCTCTGCCACAGCAGCCGCAGCATCAGCGACGGCTGCAACGGCCACAGCAGCAGCAACTACGACGCCCACGAGCCACGACAGCAGCAGCGGCGGCTATAGCAACCACAGCGGTAGTGGCGGCTGCAGCAGCAACATCAGCAGCGGCCACAACAACCACAGCGGCAGTGGCAGCTGCAGCGGCAACAGCAGTAGCGGCTACAGCAACCGCAGCGACAGTGCTGCTGCAGCAGCAACAGCACCAGCGGCTACAACAACCGCAGCGGCTACAACAACCGCAGCGGCTACAACAACCGCAGCGGCTACAACAACCGCAGCGGCTACAACAATCGCAGCGGCTACAACAACCGCAGCGGGTACAACAACCGTAGCGGCAGTGGCGGCTTCAACAGCAATAACAGCACAGGCTGCAACAGCCGCGACAACAGCGTCACCTACGACAGCCACCGCAGCGGCGGCGGCCGCGGCAGTAACGCGTAAGCACCGGCACAGAGGCGGCGGTGGAAACCATCTCGGCAAATGCAATCCGCCGCGTGGCGGGCAACGACGGCAGCCCGTTGTTCCACCGTGTGCCGCCGCCGCAATGTTCCGCGTCCGCCTTGAACACCGATCCACTCGGGGTCAGACGCGGCTTCGGGTCACCCCGCGCAAGGCTTCGGGTCACCCCGCGCAACACATTCCGCCGCCGGCGCCACCCCTACCGGAATACACAGGCGAGCGAATCGACACGCATCCAGAATCGACACGGAATTTGCATGTCAAAGAGACGGCGCCAAGCGGACTCCGGTCGGGTTCGATTGGCTGCCAGCTGACGTAGATGATGTAGGTGTATGTCGGCCGGGAGTGGGCGTGGCCCAGCGGGTGAACTGAGTGCGCTTCATGGGCCGACCAGTGATTCAAGCCTCAGTCACGACTTCGACTTGTTGACATACTGAAAAGTTGTTGCGTGAATGTAGCATTACATACTTTACATGTTCTATTTACGTTGGATAACGATGCGGCCGCATGGAATAAAGTTGAACATGCTAGGTAATAATTTGTGCGCACGACGCAGGAACCCCTCGCTTCATCCTGCCCATCCATTCCAGAGCGTGCTACCTAATGCAGACGCCGTCGTATGCATTTCATTAGGGGCCGCTTCCATTGTATGGCCAACGAGCAAACGAATGAAAGCTACCTGTTCTGAAGAAAAGAATTCCTGTGTGTCAAGCTCAGGCAACGTTCAAGGCATCTTTTCTCTTTTCATCGTTGGACCACACTGCAAAGCGATGAATTATACTCACCGCTGCTTGGGGGGGGGGGAAGGGGCCTATGCTCGTACGTTTAACATTTTGTCATGGGCGCTATATGATCAACATGATCGATGCGCTCTAAAACCGAAATAACTAACCAAAGTAAAGTTTAACATTTTGTCACAACTGTGTTGTTAATGCATGCACAATGCATCATCCTATGTTCGATATTGGTCATAATTGCATGCGTCAAATATTGGAATGCATTTTAATCCGATCAGTTTCGATCCGAACCTGAATTGGCAGCATGCAGAATTCCCACCTCGTTTATGCTGGCGTGGTTGAAGCAAGGTACACTCTATATGCACAGCATATGCCATTGTTAACCACAGCTTGCCACACCGACATGCTTCAACTCCAGAGCTCTCGCAATGAGGTAAGCTGTCCTAATCCTTACGGAAGGTCAGTTTACTCCCACCAACTTCTCTCATAGGTTAAATACAGCACTTCAGTAGACACCACGACGGAATCACATTCGTGCGTATCAAGACCTGCTTAACACTTTGTATGCATTTCTTCTCATGGACTTACAGATACAGGTAAATGAAATCAATATTGGGATGCTGGCAGCTTTATTGACTCCCATCCACAGCTTTCTAACGCGATTTCTTTACCAAAATTACGTATATAAAACGCCTCGGTTCATGCCACGACACCTACAATTGTCACATAAGCCACCATGAGTTTTTGCAGGTTCCCATCGCATAATAACCACAAATGTGTCATTTCGTTGTTTTAGAGTTTTGAGGGGTTTTGCCAGGCAGAGTCCAAGAAAGCTACGCACTCACGAACTACGGTGCGCAGCATGATTGACACGTAGGGGATAGCCTAGGTAGCGATTGCCCACGGTGATTAACATAACGCACTCTGTAGGTAGGTGCTAATGCGGTTTTATACTGCTGTATTTCCTTAGTAACACATAACAATGCGCCTATATCAGTGGTGAACCAAGTTATTCCAGATTACGTAACCAATGACGTCGGTTGCCAATCATACCGCATAATGACAGCTCATACCTTTTTGCCGATCCTTGAATCTAACCATCGCCTTTGAACTAGAGAACGGCCCGGAACATGCTGGGCGAACGCATTTCGCAAGTAACAGGTAGCATTGTATAAAAAATGAGGGAATATAATGAATGATTTGTAATTTCGCTATTTCTGTTGTCCACTTCCCGAGCCTGCCGAGCTATCTGCTATCCGTAGCTGTGTACAATTAAAATGTCAATTTTCATTTTGTACATTAACCCTAGCCAGTATTCTACCACCTTCGGTCGAATGGCGGGGGGATTGGTACGACCCCCCTGGCGATTCGAAAACGGGCATGTTACGAAAACGAACCGAAGACCAAAGTTATAGATCTGGCCGAGATCTCGCGATTGGAATTCAGTAAAACCTTCTAAGGTCAATGGTTGACCTTCCAGGTCAGGTCAAATGTCTTATTTTTTGTATTTTACTAAGAAAATCATCAGTTATATCGAAACTACTGTCTAAATATGAACGAAATGGCCGGAAATATGTTTATTTGGATCTTGCGAACATGACGACATGTCACACGATGTGATCCGATCAATATATCATGCACCAAATGAGGTCAAAGCCGTGACCCCAAATACATCAAACGAGGTCAACCGAGGTCAACCGAGGTCACCGATTTTTGGAACAATGTTTTTCGATGGGAACCCATCTGGGCATCTGTATTTTTATTATATGTCCATAATTACGCTAAGTACGCAAAAAATACGTGCGATAATCACGAATTTGTTGAAAACTGGTCGGAAGTGCTCCCCTTTATGACCTCATAACTCCGTGACCTGACATGACCTCCAAAAAAAAATTCACCAAGAGTCGCCAAAAGGTTTCCCCAAAGGGTACTGCAAATCTCAGAGTGATCCGTTCATCGGTTCAACCCCTCCCCCAAAAAAACGGGCGAGGGTTAAAAGCATCATATTGCTCCGTAGAAAGCTGTAAATATCGTGCTGATACCTACCTACACTGCTAACTGAGAAGCCTTGCGGCTTTGCATGCTTGAGCTCTTATAGAGGCTTCAGCGCGCATTGATTGGGACTTTGAGAGATGGCGACTTGAGAGGTTTTGTAGATGACGGACTACACTTGGAAGCGACTAAAAGATAAAAAAGTAGACAGTGGATGGTCGGGCAGCCGGTCGCGATAAACAAAAGATGACAAAGTATGACGAAGGTTCACGGTGGTAAACAAGTTGAGCGTAGCAAGTTCAGGTGCGGGATACTGGGGCGCAAGTTTAATGACGTCAATCTCAGCCGCCACTCGGTGTGAAGTTCACCCCGACCTCGATCTAGACTCACAAAAGGGTCGCGATGGGTCTGGGCTCGCTCCCCGGCGAGAAGCTTGCATCAGCTGATGTCACGGATCCACAGAACCATTGACTTTGGACATTATCTTTTGGCAACAATTGTTTGTACAGAATAGCTGTCCCAACACTATTCATGATTATCATTCTACGCCGAGCACAGTCTGGCTGACGATATATCTTGTTAATTTCCATTGTGGGCCATGTGATTATTTATATGCGGCGCGGAAAATACTATGAATTTTGGAAATACTACCATCAAACATGTGTCGAAAGTCGTCATGGTACTGTTGGTAACAGCGGGCACAAGTTTATGCATTTTAAGTCCTCATGGATGTTGTGTGCCTATCATGGCCAAGTAACAAAACGTGGTGTTTGATTTTTGTGCGTTGCGGATTTGAAACGTCTTCACATTTAGTGCCAGGCTTTGGATTTGAATTCAGTATCCGCGTGTTCCCAGGGGTAGTTTGAAAAAGGGGGTTCGAAACTGAATGTCACACGTTTCATTGTGAGGTAATACTATTCATTTGTTCGGTGACAATTTTCATTTATGTGGTAATAATTTTCACTTGTGAGTAAAGTGTCGACCTGACTTGAGCTGTCACCTTAGTGTATGAACTCAAATTTAGTATATGGTACGCTATTAGACTAGCATGGCACCAAATGTGGCTAGCATGGCACGAAAAGTCCTAGCATGGTACTGAAATGTGCCACTCCTGAAACGCTATTAATTGTGTACTATGCATGATTTGCAATAAGGTGAAAAGGAACTTCCACAAATTGGAAATCCTCGACTCTTGTAAAAGTTGGAATTTTGTCCTCACCCGGAATATCCTCCCATGATCTGTTTTTAAGCACAGCATCAATCGCCGGATCCTGCTCGTTTGTTTTGCTTGGCAGCACAACCCACCTGGAAACGCCGGATGCGTCGCAAAAACTCTGAATTGGGGAGGGTGGCGAAATGCGGTGCATGCTATCATGTTAACCAGGGTTGTAACAACAAATCAGGGCGGTGAAACAGTCGCATTTTATCACATGGTGATGTCATGTTGGGAAACTTCGGATGGCGTCGAATGTCTATGGTTTTGCGGCAGAATTCACCACCTAACTTATAATACAATTTCGAGACCGTTGCGCTTTTGTTCTAAAATTCCCTGAACAATAGCAGGGGAGGCGCTGTATGCGTTCGATAGTCAATGTCGGGATAATATGACCACTTGCGGGCCTTTTTTAACTGAAATAGCGTGGTAGGTTTTTGAGGAGGAGAACCTTGGCCGTTGTACCTGCTGGCGTTTTAGCTGTAGCTCTGCAGCTCATCAGATGCGGCCTCGGTAATCGTCTTCTCTATGTGACCTGGGGCAGGCTCAGAACATAAATGGCGATGGGTAGGAACAATTTTATCTGACAACTCCCGAGTCTTATTTCATCTCCTGCGATACAGTTGTTTCCATGACTTCAAATGCGTTGAACTTCTGCCCCTGGATTGAATGTGTCAACGTTGATGGCATTTGTCTTTGATAACCATTCTAATCTAAGGTAGGTAGGTATGCTAATCATTTGGCATATTTGAGGCAGTATTCGAGTTGAAATACATTTCGTCATCTTTATTTGAGAGGAGAAAAGTCTGTTTGATTTAGTCACAATCTTAGGCACGGAAACTTCTAAGTACAAGAACTTCAAAAACGCGCCAAAATCCACGCCAGAGGCCCAGCACTGAACTGTCGAAGCAAGCGACCCATCCGCTCCGATCGCGCCACTAAGCAATAGCGATACGATTACATCACAATTTCCGTTTCACCTGATGTCAAAAGCCGGCAAAAACAAAGCGGACGCTGGCGATTTTCGGCGCGCCGTTCCACCGCCGCGTGCATGTGTGTCCGCTATTTGAGGGCGGCCACTGTCGCGACACCGCCTGTTGTATACAAGCCCCGGCGGGAAAACTGCCCTCATCAGCCCTCATTAGGCCGAGTGGGGCAGTTTGCATGTTGAGCAGCGCTGTGGCTTGTCTGAGGTAGGTCGCTAACGTGACTTACGGCGCTGCGATGCCGTCGTATTGTGTAGCAAATGAACCTCTGCCTTCCTCCCCGTGCGACGGGTTCGGCGCTCAGTTCTACTGGAGCATGCAATGCATATCCGCCCGTGCTCGTTTGGCGTTCGCACAGTAATGGAGGCCACCATATAGATTCTGCACATGAGAATGTCCCCCGCATGCGCAGGGATGGGCAGCTTCACGCTTCATTTCGACATTGAGCCTTGAGGGCTAGTAGTTCAGGGTAAGGTCCCGTCTCCCAACCGAAAGTCTGTGGGTTCGAGGCCCACCAGTTGCTGCTGATCTTCGCCAGCAACCATCCGGCGCGAGAGATACGCGACGCTAAGTGACAAACAGTCGACGCGTCGCAAAACCAACCACCACCACCACCACCATCGCCACCACCATCACTGCCACCATCACCGCCATCACCAACATCGCTGCAACCACCTACACCACCACCAACAACAAGAACAACCACTGTCGACATGAAGTCAGTCTGTCATTGCATCGTGCGAGGGAGCCAGCTTGCAGGGCGCACCATGTGGATTGCCTGGTGCCGCTCGGGGCCAGCCAGACCGCCGACGTTACGCAGTCGGGGCCCGCCGGTCGTCACGTTACGTGACCGGGCCACGTCCGGCTGTAGGTCGTGACGTGACGTGATCGGGCCACGTCCGGCTGTAGGTCGTGACGTAACGTGACCTGACCGCGTGCAATGCCAACACCGACAAGACTTGTTCATGGAACGTTGGCACGACGTCAGCATGGACGCCCCACGGAGAAGAATTATGGGCAAACGTTTCGTGGACGAGTTTCCTTGCCTCGTTTCGTCGTACCTCCGTGATTGCCTTCATGGCCAAGGTCAATTCGTTGCACGCACCACGGTGGGTCATTAGTAGGAATTGCACGTTTTGTTTTTGCTAGGGGAAGAGCCCCACGTTCGCTATTATTTTCATCCGACTCGAGAGGTTATCACCAGAGGGTCATGACTTTTCCGGGCACTCCAGTTCATGATTGCGGTGCCTGATACATACCACCAATATGTCTGCGATTGTCGTGTTGTTGCCACTATATCGTTATTATGCTGAGAGAACTTCGGCTCCGTCTGTCTGGATCGGATATGCTCTGGCTGTGTATGGTGGATGTAGATAATTGGTTTACCTTTAAGGTCCATCTGCAATATCTTTCGGATGTACTTAAGATATATCACAAGCATTATTTATAAAACCAGACTGGCGTTTTGCCGGGTATCTATGATGTCTCACTAGTTCACCGCACTTCAGTAGTGAGCTGTTCAAATGATGCGTTATAGCAAATTTAGTCAAAGCGTATTTCAATGTGGTAGGCTATACATCGAGATGCAAGTATTATCTCTTGGGCAACAATTTTTGTTTTGTCACCGCACAATTGTCGATGTCGGCAAAAATCAGGCTATGAACATAGACTTTGAAAGTCGCTCTTAAATATCACTGGCGCATCTGACGAGCTCTAGCGTGCTGGCTTCAAGTAGCTCATGTGAAAATAATGAATACTTCAGCCTACTATTAAAAGTCTTGGTCTAAGGAACATATCAGCGACCTTAATGTTTCATATATAGCTTACCATGCATATGCAACATACTTTATATCAGGCACGGTTTCCTTATCCTCGAAACGCTCATTTAATATACACATTTTTAACCTCTGGCTATATTTTGGCAGTTCATGCATGTGTTATATAATTTTTTAATGAAAGTTAATTTCCAACTTGTTATTTATTTGGCATTTCCCAGTAGTCATCAGTGGTTATATCCGTGAGGAAACCCAGGCATCTAAAGTGTTTCCGTTGCCGTATTCGGGTTAATGATCTTTTCCATCGATAAACTTGATCCTGACCAATCGACAAGTTAGTTAGTCATTCGTGTTTTTGGGCGTACCAACTGTGTTGGTCATGCAGCGCCCATACAATTAATCGATAATACTTTGACGTCACTTGTGACACCGAATGCTACACTTAGGTCACACATGTTTTATCGTTGCTACCATATCAATAGTTATTGTTTATACGTCACTGAAACAAGTTGTTAGCTGAATGTAACCGTGAGGATTCCCACCCTACGTTCACAAACAAATACAAGGTGGCAACTGACCGGGAGAGACACCAGGTGAAATCAACTTCAAAGCCAGCGACGCCCTAGGCGTGCGTAGGCGATGGTTTGCGTAGCTTCCTGACAGCAGTACTCACCGGTCATGTACCGGAAAGCCCCACGGCCGGTCCCAGCCAGGCACAGTGACAGTCCAGGCGCCTGAGCTAGTGTCCCGCTGCGGCGCCAGCGACAGGCGTGCGATGGTGACAACCGTGAGAGCCGATCCCCGACACGACCCGAGCGTGCCTGTCCAACTCATCGCTGCCTTGCTCGCTTGCTCGCCTGGCTTCCGATGCCTCGCGGTGGATGACTATCAATGACGAACGTTGACTTGGCGTCTGCTGACGTCCACGATCTAGTGCAGCATTTTCCACAGTACAGTACGGCATCACGTCGCTTTGTTTCGGCATCGTGTTGAAGTCTCGGCCGGCAACAGCCCCGAGCACAGTCCCGACTTGTCATCTCCGGTGGATTGTCATAGCGGCCCGGCCGCCGCCGCAGCTGCCTCGTCCGTGGCGGAGCCGAACGTGTTGCCATAGCAACTGAGCCGCTCGGGGCCACACGTGCTGCTCGCTTACAGGAGAGTGACGATTGCGGGCCGTTTCAGTCGCCGTGCACAGTCTGCCCAGTGCGGGGAGATTCAGTCGCAGAGTGCACACTCTGCCCAGTGTGGGGAGATTCAGTCGCAGAGTGCACACTCTGCCCAGTGTGGGGAGATTCAGTCGCAGAGTGCACACTCTACCCAGTGTGGGGAGATTCAGTCGCAGAGTGCACACTCTACCCAGTGTGGGGAGATTCAGTCGCAGAGTGCACACTCTACCCAGTGTGGGGAGATTCAGTCGAGAGTGCACACTGCCCAGTTTTAGCAGAGTGCACACTCTGCCCAGGTGGGGAGATTCAGTCGCAGAGTGCACACTCTACCCAGTGTGGGGAGATTCAGTCGCAGAGTGCACACTCTATCCAGTGTGGGGAGATTCAGTCGCAGAGTGCACACTCTGCCCAGTCCGGGGCGTTTCAGTCGCCGTGCAGTTTGCCCAGTGCGGGGTGGTTCAGTCGCCGTGCAGTTTGCCCAGTGCGGGGTGGTTCAGTCGCCGTGCAGTTTGCCCAGTGCGGGGTGGTTCAGTCGCCGTGCAGTTTGCCCAGTGCGGGGTGGTTCAGTCGCCGTGCAGTTTCGCAGTGGGGTGGTTCAGTCGCCGTGCAGTTTGCCCAGTGCGGGGTGGTTCAGTCGCCGTGCAGTTTGCCCAGTGCGGGGTGGTTCAGTCGCCGTGCAGTTTGCCCAGCGCGGGACGCCGTCTGCCCGTGCGGGTGGGTCGCGATTGTGTGGTTAGCCGCGAATGCGGGTTGCTGTCGTAAGTGAACTGCCCAGCCGGGTGTGCCTATGGTGCTTGCTTTGCCTCGGGGTGGGTCAGTCGCCGTGCACATTCTGCCCAGTGCGGGACGCCTCAGCCGGAGGGATCGCCCGGGCATTGCTGTCGTAATTGACGCCTCAGCCGGAGGGATCGCCCGGGCATTGCTGTCGTAATTGACGCCTCAGCCGGAGGGATCGCCCGGGCATTGCTGTCGTAATTGACGGTGTGACTGGCCACGTGTGGCAGCTGCGGCTTCCACTGATCCAATCAGACCAGCCGCAGCTGGGGCCCCGCAACAGCGCCGCGACACCGTGCACGACTGGTGACCGTTGGTGTCACGGAAGCGATCCTCGCTGTCGAGGCTCGTTCCCACCGAGAGCTGCCTTTAACGGACTCCCAGGTCTTCTGCGCATAGCTTGTTTGTTTATTGGTTGGCTCACGACACACTTTATGCACATTCACGGCTAAAGGCGCCGCCCATACTGTTTCGCCGGTGGGCTGCGGGATTGGTAAAATGTCCTGAGTGACGCTAGAGTCGAACCCGGGACCTTTGGTACCCATAGCCCGACACCTTAACCACTCGGCCATCCCCGCCCCTTCTGCGCATAGCCAACAACTTCTACAACGCATAGTTGATTTGCCGTCCTAACCGGGAAAAGGAAACACAGCCGAACCAGCGCTGCACGCGGATGGCTGGGACTGTTGACCGCCAGCCGGCTGGTCTGTTACGCTGACCTGTCTGGTGTACTGTGTGGTTCGTGCCATCGACGAGACATCAGCTCCACTCGGTGACTACTCACTTAGTCATGATGTCGCGCAGTGTCGCACTAGCCGGTCACACACGCTACACATGTACAGCACGCTAGAACCGGGCGTGGTACCCAGACATTTCGTATCCGTGCCGCCAAGCTCCTGATCATGCCATCGGTCGTAAGCTGCTTTGCGCGTGCACCGATCTTAACTAGCGTCTGAGGCGCAACTCGTATCCACTGTTGTCGGGTACAAATCACCATCATATTTTCAGCTGTGTTGTGCATTGGATAACATTTTGATTGTCCTCAGTCTGTTAGCTTGCGATTGTCAAGCGGTGGTTGACACCGGGAAGCGACAGCAAGCGTGGATTGTGCCCGCTCTTGTGCCACAATTCAGCACGGCGATCTCGGGCGCAGCGGCGGAGGTGACCGCACACGGCGCGGCCAGTCCCAACTGCAGTGCAACTAACGGCGAGCCGGCGACGGGCCGACCAGCCGTTCCTGGAGGTCGGCGGCCGTCGTGCCCAGATTTCCGCCGAGTTCGCCCGGGGCAGGAAGCGCGGCGCGAGGCGCGGGCCGGGCAAGTTATCTTTCCGACCGACCGTCGAGTTAGCGAGATGTGCGGATGCTGATACGGAACAGTTTTCGGAAGCTGGGGCTCCGGCGCTGTCGCGCCATGGACGCCGCTGGACATTCTCGCTCCGACACTGTCGCGCCCTGGACGCCACTGGAGACCATAGCGCCGACACTGTCGCGCCCTGGGCGCCACTGGAGACCAACCGCGCCGACAATTCGGACGCCGCTGGACATTCTCGCTCCGACACTGTCGTGCCTGGACGCCACTGGAGACTATAGCGCCGGCAATTTCGCGCCCCGGGGCCACTGGAGACCATAGCTCCGACACTGTCGCGCCCTGGGCGCCACTGGAGACCATAGCGCCGACAATTTCGCGCTCCGGACGCCGCTGGACATTCTCGCTCCGGCACTACAGTGCCTGGACGCCACTGGAGACCAGAGTTCCGATCCTGTCCCGCTCTGGGCACTATTGGACATTATCGTTCCGACATTGCCGCGCTCTGCACGCACTGGCCACTGAAACTCCGACAGTGTCGCGCCTTGAACACTACTGGACAGTGTAGCTCCGACATTGTCGCCAACACTGGAGCCATGATGATGTCAGAGACAGTTTCGCGACGACCTATTTGACCGCGCGGCTCGGGCGTCGGCGGATCACGAAGTTCACGCCGGAAGTCTGATACCGTCCGTTGCGAGTTAGCCCCCGCTCGTGTTCGTCGAAGTTTTCTCGCGCTCGTGTTCTCTTCGTGCGAGCTCCTCCACCGAAGGGGATCTGCTGCGCCAACGAGACCGCTTCACGGCGACCAACAGAGACCTGGTCACGGTGAAGCAGCACACCGATTCTGCCGCAATTCGCCGGGGATGGACACATCCAATGGCATCGCGTCGCTTCGCACTCGCGTGGACAGCAGCTCCATGCATTTACCGAATTCACCCGCAACGTGGCTATTGCGGGTAAGCGCAGACTGCACACGGACACGTATGTCAAGTTAATGCACGGACACGACAGTAATCGCAGCATTGTGCATTACCAGCGCCAGTTCTTCACGATCAATCACTCCCCAGGCACGTGCACCTGCGGTTGCAGCAGCAGCAGCAACTCGCCACAGTTCACTCGCCGGGTGACAATCGATACGGGCAGAGTGAATGCGGATACATATTGCAGCAGACTACAGCCTTTGGCCTACGTAATGCACAATCGGCGCAGCTGCTTCGGCGATCGCGTGAACAAAGGCGATGATTTTAGTTCCGTAATCGCCGATGACGATCGCTTCCACGACGGCGACACGCGCTGGCGGAACCAAAGCTGAGTGCATCGGTTCCGTTGCCGCACGATATTCCTGTCGGCACAAGGAAGCCTGAGCAATTACTTTGGAGGTGCGAACGTGCTGGCTGACATCAGAGCATTGAATGTCGCCTGTAAATTCGCACACGTTAGGCGTCAATCGTTGTCTTTAGCAGCGGCAAATCCAGCCGACTTCCAAAGGGAGGGTCAAACAGGGGCGGATCAAGCTGGTCGGCTTTTGACAAACTTCGACAAGCTTCCACGCCGTCCTAGATCGTGGCGTATGTGCAACAAGACTGGGTAGCAAACGTTTTGTTTCAGTTGGGAGAGCAAAAGGCATGCTGGCTCCCACTTTCAGGCGACTGGGGCGGAATCCATGGTCTGATGACTCCTTAGATCCGTCAATGGGGTCATAGCGTGAGCATAGATTCATTGCCCAGATCAACGTAATGCTAATGAAAACATGTAAATTAAGCTGTACTTTAAAATGTGAAGACAATCGATTGCAGGAAACTGCAGACATATTCACGGGCGCCAGAGCCTGGCTCTGTGGAGGCGCTGGCTGATCCAGAAACTTTACCGGCTTTAGAGTATTTACCCGAATTAAAGAAATTCTACTTGGTCA
The DNA here is from genome assembly GCA_034440575.1 of Imbricaverruca yamaguchii. Taxonomy (NCBI): domain Eukaryota; kingdom Metazoa; phylum Arthropoda; class Thecostraca; family Neoverrucidae; genus Imbricaverruca; species Imbricaverruca yamaguchii. Next base: position 2,261,284 of record JAOTOL010001624.1, read on the forward strand.
GGCCGAAAAATAGATGTTCTGTGCAATTGCAGTTCGTCACTTTTTCCTATTAAAAGCGGACGCCGAGTGCATCTAGATTGCCACGTATTTCGTATTTCAGACTAACACAAGCAATTCAGTCGAAATGCAATGCAACGAAAATAATAAGGACAAAGCTTGTTTGTGGCCAATAAGTTATAATAAGTTATCACAGCAGAATTTCAAAGCGCCTTTTCAATAAGTATCATCCTATCTAGAGTTTCGCCGTACTCACAGCCAAAGTTTCAAATTGACATCAAACCCTTTATATATTGTTCGTGCATTTTGCTTCGTTGCTTATTGTATCTACATAAGCCATATTTCCTTTGTCTCCCACGTGTGGGTGCTGTCAGTAGCACACGCGGCCGAAGGGTGGGCACACTGAGCACGATCTCTTCCCGTCAGGTCCAAGAGAACCCCGGTTGGGCTCCGAGAGGGACCCCAAAGAAACTCCACGAAGTGGTAGGGCCTCCCAAGGAGGCTGCCAAGGACTTCTACACCAACGGCTCCCGTACCAACGAAGGCACAGGGGCCGCCTGGTGCGATGGGCTCCACACTGATCAACCTAAATCAGCACCACGCCATTCGGTATATACATACAGCACAGTTGGTAGCCGTGCGATTCTGGCTGCAACACATCACTGAACACCACGTCAGCACACCCACAGTTATTTGTAATGACTCACGCTCCTCCACTGACGCCCTCGCAGCCATACACAGCACCACACATCGCACACTCCACGCTCTCCGACACCTCTCCCATGCTCATCACGCACAGCAACTTACAATGCTCTGGATCCCGGGCTACATAGGCAGGCAACGAGCGGCCAGACGGGCGTACCAATCGGGTCATCGACCTCCACACTCCCACCGTCTTCCAGCGCCCCCCCCCCCCCCCCGGTGTACCCTGCCCCTGGTCAACACAGTATTCCGCAAATATTTTCAGGCATGCTGGGCCCACAATACATCACATTTGCACCATATTAAGCTCGTGCTCTCCAAACGGCCCTCGGCACACCAATATACGCACGCATGAAGGTAGCGATCATCGCCCGTTTACGGCTAGGCCATAACGTTCTCACACACACTTTTCTCTTTCACGGAAATCGTCGTGTTCCACTTTGCCAAGTGCGTGACGTGCGTTATTTCATTAAACGTCATACTTGCATGCCCATTTGTATAATTTGCAAGTTCGCCCCATTTCTGCTTACTTCGAGAAACATCCAATTTCGCTGTCGTTGCGAGCAGTACTCAGCGATGAGTACCCTCCTCGACCTCCTTTTCGAGTTCTTCTAGTGGTATAGGATTAGAGCACTCCATTTCAAGTCAAGCGCTACCATAGCACGCAATTAAAACACTCTATCTGAAGTTAAACGCTACCATCCTCTCAACTCTCGCATGGCACACACAGATAGGTTACCTTGCAATAAGTAGGCAGGGACCGATTCAATTTGACAACAACGGACGGCTTCCCTTTAGATTCATCTAGGTTTATTGCCTTCTGGTTTCTATGCAGCTTGGCTTTCCTTCCTTTTGGTTTTCCCAACTTTAACTTCAGCATTCACCAACACATCCAAGGTCGAGCCAGAACGCCCACGACTCGCCCTGGACGCACGATTCTCCGCTTCGTTGTCAGATCGCGGATGGTCAGCGGAGCCTGACTGCTGCTGGCCACTCTCCAAATGTACTATCGCTTGTCATGTATGTAGGTATGTATGTCCTGTATGTCCTGTGTGTACCTGCACTTTACGGCACTTGCTTTATTTTCCGTCCGGCGTCTCTCACCTGTTCTATCTCCCTTGCCCGATACCGGATGCCACATAAAACAGTTTGATGTCACTTCTCCTTAGATTAAATTATCTCTGGCAGATGGCACTTTGTCACTGCGAAGCAAAAAAAAGGGGAAAGTCGATCAGCCCTTGAGCGAGGCAGTAGTCCAGGTATAGGGGAGACCATTTCAAAATCTAGGTGCCATCTGACGGTTCGGGGAGTCCCCTCACAGATCGAAGGGCCCGATCACATCTCAGGGGCTCTCTTGCAACTCAGGTGTCCTCTCACAGCTGATAGGGCCCACTCACAGCTCAGAGGGCTCTCCCACAACGCAGAGGACCCTTTCGCAGCTCAGGGGTCATTTTACAGCTTAGGGGTACACCGGTATAGCCAGGATTGGGTCAGATGGGAACAACAATTTGCTTGCGTTCACAGTACATGTTATGTTTGGGTGAGTGGATGAAGCGGTTTTAACCAATATTCCATCAAGTTTTCAGGGGCGGGGTTAGCCTGTGGCCTGATCTTTCCTGTAACCTATACTTTAAATGGAGCTTGAAATGTGTTATTACACCCGTAAATCACCGACACTCTGATAAATTAAATATCGGTTGTCGTTTAGGAAGCGTTTCCAGTCAAATTTTGAAGTTTCGATTATTCAAAACATTTACCTTTGAACTGACCTAGAGGGTCGCATATCAACCACAAGTACAAATTTAGAAGTTATTACCGAGAATTCGTCTCACCCCACGCCCCATTTTGGTTTCGTTTGGAAATGCCAGGGAAGTCGTCCCCCCTGGCCACTGACGAAGGTGGCAAAATGCCTCACATAGGTGAAGGTTAATTTGCCTAATAATTTGATTGTGCTACTCCTCTTTAGCAATTTCTCGTTCGTGAGACCTTCAGCTATCTTTCACAAGATGGCTGATCCACGCCTACCAACTAGGAAGTGGGCGAAATCTTGTCTAACGCCAGATTTCGACGTAAGCAGTCTGCAAACATCCTAGCCCACCAGCCGAGATGCTTAGCAACACGTCTTGCGTCGCAGCACCTTCAAGACCGTAATCACCTTCAGGCGTGGCTGGAAGCGTCGAGCAGGTCAGTTCGCTTCGCCTCCTTCCAAATGACGGAAAATGCTGAGACAACTCATAGCAAAGATGAACTTTGTCGTCAGATCTTCAAATTTAAGCGTGTGTGTCGCCTTGGCGAGCACCGTAACCATGCAAAGTTTGCTAGTTAGGTGAGACATCTCTCAACACCAGTTCGCTGCGGGAACCCGGCGTTGTTCGGCGTGCGCAGCCGGAGCGGCTGGCAAGTGCCACCTATCTGGACTTGTGTACTTAATTATTTGTTATATTTGCATCGATAGCGGCCGACATGCATTAGCGAGACAGCTTGTCCAGTACGACTGCGATTCAATGAGCACCTGTGCAATGCAAAAAGAAAAAAACAAGTCGTTCGACACACCGATTGGACATCATTTTAGATAATGGCACAGTAGTAGCAGTATAATTTTGGCCGTAATTCCTCTCACCTTGGAGATTATTAAAATATGCAAAGACCACCCGGAGCGCAAAGTCATTAAGTTAATGTACATTTGCGATTTTAAATCCAAGTTAAATAGTGACTATTCGTCCTAGCGTTTAATGAGCTGAACCTGCAGTGTGTATTGTCATATGAAATAACATAATTTTTGTCATCTGTTATTCATTAAATATTATTACTTTTGTCAGCCTATAATGTTCATGGTAGTGCATTTGTGTAATTTCCACATGTGAGGATATATACTCTGTCGATTTTTCAATGCGTTGTACAAAGCCACTTGTTTGAATGTAGGTGATCAAAGACTGCACCCGAAATATAACACGCGTACTTTCAAACATCCGAATCGCTGTAAGGAATGTCAAATAAAAAGTACATAATGTGTATCATTATAATCCGATACAATAGATACTTGAGACGAGTTTTACCGGTCGATCATATTGTGATTTCTGAAGCCAACTCCTCACATTACCAGTAGGCGGCACCGAGTTCTCCCTCCGTGTGAATTGCCATTCCTTTCGACCATGTTTTCTTGCGAAAAGAAACACATTTCGGCACTCGCCGCCCGACCAGGACGATAGTGATCGCATGCAATTTCCAGCGAGCGGTGCGCGCCGCGGCGCCGGCGGCGCCCGACCGCTCTGTCGACGCAACCAACCTACACGATGATGGGCTCTGCCCGGCTCCGCTGGCGCCCCACTGAAACGGCGAGTGTGTTTTGTCGCGGCAGCCACCGTCTGGAAAGTGGTCTCCCCCCCCCCCTTCCCCATCGTCCGGCCACCAGGTCAGCTTGATCACGACGACACGGCCGCCGAGTTGACCGGCTATCACTCGACAGCTCTGTCCAGTGTCGGTGGCGAACAGCACGGCACCGTCGCCCGTCTGTCCGGCTATCACTCGACAGCTCTGTCCAGTGTCGGTGGCGAACAGGGCGGCACTGTCGCCGGTCTGTCCGGCTATCACTCGACAGCTCTGTCCAGTGTCGGTGGCGAACAGCACGGCACTGTCGCCGGTCTGTCCGGCTACAACTCGACAGGCCTGCCCAGTGTCGGTGGTGAACAGGGCGGCACTGTCGCCGATCTGTCCGGCTACCACTCGACAGCTCTGTCCAGTGTCGGTGGCGAACAGGGCGGCACTGTCGCCGGTCTGTCCGGCTACCACTCGACAGGCCTGTCCAGTGTCGGTGGCGAACAGCACGGCACTGTCGCCGATCTGTCCGGCTACCACTCGACAGGCCTGTCCAGTGTCGGTGGCGAACAGGCGGCACTGTCGCCGGTCTGTCCGGCTACCACTCGACAGGCCTGTCCAGTGTCGGTGGCGAACAGCACGGCACTGTCGCCGGTCTGTCCGGCTATCACTCGACAGCTCTGTCCAGTGTCGGTGGCGAACAGGGCGGCGACACAGCCACTCGGTCCTGCAACTTCCGAGCTACGTGTGTATGAAGAGGCAGAGCCAGCCGCAAGGCCGAGTGACAACACATCCATGCGTTGCGACAGTGCAGTAAAAACACAGAGCGAGGCGCGGCCACTGGGTACACCTCCCTCTATGCTTTCCTCGGAGTCTTTCCCCACAGGGAGGAGTGGCGACTCTTCCATGGCATTCAACTGTGGCCAAAACACAGAAAGAGGGGGTGGGGAGGGCACTTGAGGGAACCAGTCACCGACGGCTGCGGGCGATTACCCAATACCCATGTTACCCTAGTTTCGAAGTGAAAACTTGTGATCCACAAGGCTGCGTGGGGCGCTGGCTAGCTTTGCTCGTGTGGGTGGGCTGAGATATACACTACTAATGGAGCATTGTTTTAACACGCGCGCCGGAGGGCCTTCACATAGCGCACACCGGAGGGGTAAGGTGGAGTTGTCCTCCAAGGATTTCTAAAAGTACTGAAGCTAGAAGCACAAAATTTGGAGGGTAGATTACGCATGTAGTGCATTCCTTTCGCAGTAAATGTCATGACTCTGGGTCATGTATTTTACCCTAGGCCATGAAGTTTGCCACAGGCCATAACATTTGCCAAAATGCCATGGCATATTGCCCCTAGGCCATAGCATTTGCCCTACGGAAGTTTACCTAGGTCATGAAATTTACCCTTGGTCATGAAACTTACCCTAGGTCATGAAATTTATCCTAGGTCTAATTTCGCATGCCTAGTTTCACTCATAGCCATAGCTCATGGCCCTAGGTCATGAAGACCCAAGGCCTTCAGGTTCAAATGAGTGTGAGATCGGCCGCCACACAGAGCCGTCGCTCCACCACACCGACAAAGCCCTCTGTGCTCTCGGGCGCTCGGCGGCGGGGCGGCAGGCCGGCGTTATTGGCTGCCGACTGGTCGGTCGACAGTCTGCCCCCGCAGTTCCAACATTTACTAACGGATTTTAAGTTTGCTTGAAGCGTGGGATGAGCTGATGAATTGTTAACGTTACACGGTTTCATTACGATATCGCGGTCCGTTTATGAGGTATCGTCGAAAAACTGGAGGTTTGGGCGGATTCCGTTCACCCCCACCCCACACACTTCCTATGCACATTTCAAATAACATTTGTAAGCCCTTATAACTTGTAACTTGTAACTTGACTAAGTACCTTAACCTATGTCTGTGTTCACAATAATGAAGCTCCAGACTGGTAATTCCAACAGAAAAACGTCAAACTCCGATACCAGGCCAATATCTGATGTACAGCTAATCTAGTAGTGTCACTCATGTAGGATTACTATGTTCATTTCACTTGCATTCCGGGTAACAGAAGCTCGCAAGGGCAGAGGGGGATGCTGTCATACCTTTGCAAATTACTGACTTTTCTCACTGTCCCATCGTAATTTTCTTCACCACATATCGGAAAGTGCGCACCGGGGTTTAAATTTGCATGGGCTCTTCATCCTGAAACTATGTGAAAGCCAATAGAGTCTGGCCTCAGGTATCTAGTGAGTGGACTTCAACAAGCCGACTGTGTTAGTAGTAATATATTTTCGATTTTCTCACAGTCTTCGTAATGCCTGAAGATATAAATACATAAATAAATATATCTATATATATATATATATAAATAAATAAATATATATATATATGTATATGCATATGCATATGTATATATGTATATGTATATACATTTATATTACATTTATATATATTTATGTATTATGTACGTATGTATGTATGAATGCATTCAAAGCAACAGTGCTTAGACAGTGGTAAACTATTCTGTCCCTGTAAAAGTGTAAGTTGCAGCAAAGCATTACACCAGCGTTCTCTGAGGCAGTGGAAGTCGAAAATCGCCCGTGTTGGTCGAGTAGGTCGACCCCCCTCCCTCCCTCCCGCAGACCGCAGCCCCCGCTCGGTGATGACACCAATGCCTCGGTGCGATCGATGCGTGACCTCCGTCCTCAGGCGGTGCTCGAAGGTCAGGTCTGCAGGTGAGTCCTGGCCGCTAAATTAAAGCAGGCTCGGACGAGGCTGACGGTAGTCGACCTCATGCCAATACCATAACGACTGAGACAGACAGCGACGGGCACTGCGGCATCTCATAGCCTCCAGCTATGATTTTCACTTCGAAAATAGAAGCGACACATCGTAAAGGTGCCAATGCTAATCAGGTCTGTGCCAATGTGTGTTCGTACGGATGAAGGTGCATCCGTATATGTGTGGATGCATTCAGTTCTCCTGGGGGTGTACGTATGTGTAGAACATGCTTCGCGTGGTTCGTCGCAAATGCGGTATGCACAGGAGCAAACTTTGAAAGCATACCCGGACAGTGGTGGCAGACTAAAATTTCCCAGTGGAGGATGGGTGAGTTAAGGCAATACTGCGATAATGGCACACTAATGCATTTTTGTACCTTCTATGCGTCCTTTTTTGGATTTGCATTGTAATTTTTTTACTTATGTTAGCGTTTTGTAGGCTTTTTGTGGTCATTTTAAATTTTCCTGGTACTTAATTTCGGAGATTGGTTCCGGAAAACAACTTATTAAAACGCAAAATAACGAGTGGATACGTATCGAAATAAAAAAAATGCGCAAAGTATTCGAATGAGTAAAGTATCGAAAAAGCGAAACACTGGGTGATAAAATTTGGAATGCGCAAATCCTCAAGCACGCACAATAACGAATTTGTATGCATTGAATGCGCACAGCATCTAGCATTCAACATATCGAATGTCAATACTTCTAAACCGCCCAGCACTGTCACTATCGTCACGTCATCTCCCTCGTCGATAGTTACCCTCTTCATTCAACACACTGAGCTTATGGCAGCACCCTTTTATTGGGCTATAAAGCTTAGACGACAGTATAGTGACGATCGACTGAAGTGGAAGCTCAGCGGAAATCCATAGAGAGCGATAGCCTGCTTGTACTGCCACCTAGCGGCGGGAATCTCTTCATATCTGTATAAGGCGCTGACGTTTGCTGAGGAGCGTTATCGCACAGTATGGAATTTGCAGCAAAAACGGAGTCACAAATGAAAAATGAAATTTTTAGATTTCTCTTCTTGCTAACGGGCGTTGTCGCACGGGGTGGAACTTGCGTTAAAAGAGAACGGAAAATCATAATTGAGAACTGAAAATGTCAAAATGTAATTTCTTACTCATACCATTCCCCCATTGGTCAGTGCTGATACTACTATTGTTCATTATATTTGTAAGTATCTTTAAAAGTGGCCTAAGCGGTACGGTTTTGAAATTTGCTGATGATTTGAAGGTTTGTATGGCAATAACAGGACACAATGAGCAGGTCTCGCTGCAGAAAGACAGACGAACTTGTGAAGTGGTCCGAAAAAATGTCAAATGAAATTCAATTTTCATAAGTGTAGAGTAATGCACGTAGGTAGGCAACATATGAAGGCTCCATACTTGATGGATGTCCAACTACTATTTGCGACTCAGCAGGAGAAGGACTTAGGTGGTATTTTGAACACAAAATTGTGGGCATCAGAACAGACCAGAGAAGCCGGGAAGAAGGCACTAAGAATGCTTGAGGCAATAAATAGGAATGTATCATACAAAAGTGAGGAAGTCCTCAGGAAGCTTTACTGTCATATGTCATGCCACATTTGGAATACTGTGTCCAAGCTTGGTCCACTAGTTAGGAAAAAAATTGTTGGCTTGTAGTGTGAGTACAAAAGAGGGGAACAAAATGGTTGATGGTATAAGCAACATGGCATATGAGGAAAGATTGAAGAAATTGAGTGTTTTCCCTTAGATATAGAAGGTTGCGAGGAGGTCTCATCGAGGTCTTTAAATTTGTTCATGATCAGGAACTGGCATATCTCAGGGAGATGTTTGAATTTAATAGAAATTATGTAATTATAGGTCATCAATTCAAAATTAAAGTCAACCACAGCAGGACAATGTTAAGTCAGTCTTTCCTCACTAACGGTGTAGTAGAACGCTGGAACCAGCCGCCAGAAACCATTTTCAGTACCAGCACACTGAACATCTTTACAATCAGCATAGAAAATAATTATATGGATAGAGGGCTTGCTTTTCGGTATTCCAGGGAGGGCTGGTCGACGAATTTGGTGAGCAACTGGTTCAGACCCCAGAGTGCAACCAAGAAGGGCCCACGTGGCTCATAGTTGCACTGATCTTTTATGTCTTTATGTCTTGATGTCTTTATGATCCGCTGCCATTGCACCTAGGTTCTCAATCAACACGTTATATAACACCGGTCTGCGTGATTTATAAGGGCAAGGGTGTCTCAGCTGTTTTTAGGTCAGTTTTTCATGCTGATTCCGAAAATGGCATCCGTTTTGCTCAATTAGCTCGATTTGTTAAATATGTTATTTCACTCATATGAACCAAAACATTGCTCTGACTGGTTTAATAGTGAATCTGATAGAAGCATAAAGAAAGGCTTAAACTCCAAACAGATGGACCATAAGTGTATTCAGAACGCATCCCAACAGTACACACTACTGCGGAATAAATGGCCTTTTCAGGGACTTCCGACTGTGTTGAGCAGATGGGACATCCCTCTTCAGGCACCAACAACAGTCCGCCAGAAAGTTCACATCCCACCGACCTTGGTAGCGTTCTTCCATCACCCGTATGTCTTTGTGGAAGCGTTCTCCCTGCTCTTCACTGTAATCTCCACAGTTATCTGGGAATTAATCTAGATGGGACCTAAGGAAGTGCATTTTTACCGATATTCGAGCACCAAGCTGCTGAAAACTGTCCATCAACTCATCGACGACCTTCACGTATTCCGCACTTCCGTGATTACCCAGGAAGTTGGTGATGATTGACTTTAAGGCCAGCTATGCAGGAGCTCAGACTGTTCCAGGTACCCTTCGAATCGAGTATCCTTTATGAGTTCCCTTATCTGAGGACCGTCGAATACTTCAGCTTCTCTCTGCTGACATGAGGAAATTTCTGTCCCAAAAATGCAAACCCTCGTCCTTCTTTATCCAGTGCTTTCACAACATTTTTAATCAAACCGAGTTTGATATGGAGTGGTGGAAGTAGGATTTTCTGTGGTTCAACCAGGGGGCGTGACTGCACGTTGTGGGAGCCAGGTTCAAGTGCACACCTGGATGGCCAGTCACGTTGTACATAGTGCTGTTTGTCAGCCAGACTGTCTCAGAGGCATAGAAAGCATGGATATTTCGTGTAGCCGCCCTGCAGCACAAGGACGAGACCTACTACCTTGAGGTCACCACAGATCAGCCAAACATGCTCTTTGTAGTTCAAAGCAGACAACAAAAGTTCCATGCTGTTATGCGTTTCCCTCAGTTGCACGGAGTGTCCAACAGGAATCGACGCGAACTTATAGCCGTTGTTCAGAAGAACTGCATTCAGGCTCCTACTCGAGGAGTCTATGAACAGCCTCCATTCTTCCGGGATGTACTCTGTACCCATTGCTTCTACTAGGCCCGCGATGTTGTTGCAGTAGACTAGAGAATGTTCTTCGTCGAAGGTAAAGTATTCTCTGAATTCTTTTTCGCGCTTCCGATACCAAAAGAATGTCGTTTCAGGGGCCAGCAAACGTTTCTCGCGGAGCCATGAACCCAGCAGCTGAGCAGATTCCTTGGACAAGTTCAGGTCCCTCGTTAGGTCATTGAGCTCAGCTTGGTTCAACGGTACCGGTCGATCGTTCTCGGTCGGTTCATATGCATCAGACGCGTCTGCGTCCATTTCATCCCCACTAGAGTCGGAAGATGACTCGACGTCGACATCGGGTTCAGGGATGGGGACATCTGGACCATGAGGGACTGGCCTGATGGCTGATGGCACATCCGGATATTTTACATGCTTCTGTTTCTTTCGATTTACTCCTTTCAGATCTGTCATACAAAAATAGCAGTCGGTGGTATGTTCCTTTCCCTCCCGCCACACCATGGGAATGCCGAACGGCATGGATTTCCGGGTCTTGTTCTTCCAGGCTCGTAGGCCTTCCACACATGAAATGCAGCAGATATGAGGGGCAAACGGCTCGTCCTGATCACCAAGTTTCACTCCAAAATATGCGTGGTAACTCTTTTTTTACAAAGTCGGTTATGCTTGCCTGGCGATCTGGTAGGGTGACCTTTCCATTGGGACAAAAATCTGACAGCAACTTTGACACGCCGTTGCACTCGTGTCATTGCAGCGAGCGACATGTTCCTGATTTCAACGTAACCCCCAGACATTTGTGCGCCGCATACTGAAATTTGAAAATGAAAGGTAATGAATCTACTCTGTTATTCATGAAAAATGAAAAGTGCAATTTTAGTGAGAATTTGGACGACGAGTGAGGGAGTATTGGGACTGGTGACAGGGAGAAATGGGACTCAAAAGGAGATTTGGGACGTGAATTAAAATAGGTAAAGGTTAGTCTGTAATTATTTCGGTGGTTCACTCAAAATTGTGTCATACGAAGCACTTCTTTATTTCAAATTGTGGCGCATAAAATCATCATGGATAAAATTTTGAGTGTTGCCCCTACTTCTTCCTAAACTAGTCCGTTAGTAGCTCTTCCACGGATGCTAAAAACATTTACTAAAATAAAATGCTTTATTGCGATATGATGGGTTAATTACAGGCTCAGTTGACAGTAGTTTCATTGAAGTAGTTTACTAAAATTTACTTACATTTACTAAAATCAAATGTTTTTTTGCGATATGATGGGTTAATTACAGGCTCAGTTGACAGTAGTTTCATTGAGGTAGTTTACTAAAATTTACTTACATTTACTAAAAGCAAATGCCTTGTTGCGATATGACGGGTTAATTACATGTAAACTACATGTAACATTACAATGTGACAGGCTGGGAGAATTGGGACGCTTGTCCCAATTCTCCCACCATCACCATTTTCCATCAATAAGGTCCGTATGTCGAACACACACGAGCAAATAGCAAAAACACTTGTTAAATGTTGCAAAATTCCATATGTTAGTAATATATTCGTAATTGAACAAAATATTTGATGATACCATCCCAAGAAACGAGTTATTGACCCCCCAAAATAAGAACCTTTTCCACTCACTGTTCACAAAGCCACGTTGCGCGTCGAAAAGGAAGACGGCGGTGCTTGCCAACGCTGCCGCTTGCTAATAAGAAAATATTACACAATAAAAAGCAGCGTTGGACTTGTACTTTAAAAGATAATGCGTTGTCCCTTTTCTCCCGCGTCCTAATTCTCACTTCTCTCCGCTACTGATATATCATACTGCAGAATGCCTACTGATACATCAGTGTGTTAGTTGTTATCTTTGACGTAGTGTGAAAACTTGAGCTAATCGAGAAAAATGGATAGTATTTTCGGATTCAGCACACGAAACTTGTATTAGAACAGCTGAGAAACTTCCGACATTTTGAGAAAAAAACAGTTTTGAAACGTAGGCCAGTGTAATCAAATGAACACTCCTTGTGCATAAATATGCACGACTTCGACTGGTAGCTACATCCTCCCCTAAGAGACCGGAAGCTCTCCCCTTGGATATTCATATCACACCACATGATTTATTCTAAATTGACGAACATAACAGCGACGTTATTCCGTCCAATGGTTGTCCGGATCACCATTGCAGGAATGAACCCACCAGCCTGATACTCATACATCGAATATTATTGGATGGTCATGTGCTATGCATTTGAATGGGGCCATTGCGCCAGATTCTGCACGAGAAGTTTGCGTTTCCGAGACCCGCCGTTCATGAATAATTCCCGCTCGCTGTATCCGGAAAACAGAGTAGACTTGAGCGGCGCATCAGCTGCCGGGCTGCAGGCGAGCTTTAACAGCCCGCGGCAAGTGGCGCCATTGGCTGACATTCGGCGCGCGTCTATGGCCGTGTTTCCTCTGAATACAGGCGACGTGCTGCCTCCCAAGTGCGTCGCGAGCGCACTCCGCATCGCGACTTCCCGCGCGGTGTTTTTCCAGACGGATATCGTAAACAACCGAAAAAGCTGCCGCCGCAGTTCTCCGGCTGCCGCATCCACCTCAGTACTCCGTAATGAAGATGGAACTTGAGTAGCCGGCACAGGCGTCGCCGCACAAGTGGTATTATTCTTCAGGCCCACTGTACTCCACGCAATGCAGCCTGTGTGTTGGATAATATCGCCGCCAGCACCGGCCGCGAGATTAGGCACGCCAGTGTTAAAATAGTGGCTTTTCGTTAGCTGTGCGAATTGGAACTGAGTGCAGTAGGATGTCGAAATTGGTCATGGAAACAAGTTTCAAATAAGTTGCTTCAGTCCTTCAAGCCCAATTTATATCGTTAGTGTACTCATAAGTGTATATTCCTATAGGTGCGTATACCTAACATAAGGACAACTATATTATCGAAAACGATAACAATGCAGCTGAATCAACACATGATATTGCATAGCGGACCACATCATAGGTAATCCCTGTACCTGGATTGTACCACGAAATGATTGTGTATCACAATCAGTAACAATAAACATAAACATCCTCCGCTTGCACAAAATACTGTAGGATACAACACATGAAACGGAGACATCACAAGCACAACAAGTACTTTTCAATAGTACTTTGGGAAGCGTGTCTACTCAGTGTTCACGAAGTGGTGTATTTCGCCGCATTTCACAAACATATGTATTCCTGCGGCACGCTGGACGAACGAAAGCCAGAGGCCGGCCACGATGCTGTCCTGCTGCTGTTGTAGGGCAGCACACCGCGCAACGGCAGGAGGTCTGCGGACCGACCGCTGCTGCACTCTTCTGACCAGCGGTGACGGCACTGGTCTACCACGCAACGGCAGGAGGTTTGCGGACCGACCGCTGCTGCACTCTTCTGACCAGCGGTGACGGCACTGGTCTACCACGCAACGGCAGGAGGTCTGCGGACCGACCGCTGCTGCACTCTTCTGACCAGCGGTGACGGCACTGGTCTACCACGCAACGGCAGGAGGTCTGCGGACCGACCGCTGCTGCACTCTTCTGACCAGCGGTGAC
>JAOTOL010001624.1:2280000-2315000 GCA_034440575.1 Imbricaverruca yamaguchii
ACGACCTCTAACTACGTGCATTATTGATGATACCTTGTGCCTGCATACGCAGTTGATCGAAGCATGTGCGTCAGAAGTGCAAAAATGCGCCAGTACTTGGAACTTTTCACCGCATTGCGTCAGCCGTCAACTCGCAAAAATCCGATTAGGTGGCTGCTTTACTCTTGGAAACGAACCGCGCGGTCGGAACTTTTGCGAATCGACCGGATCGGAGATTTCCGTTTACGGCTGACTTGCTCATGTAAACAGGGTAAATGTCAACATACAGATGGATTTGCGGCTCGAGTATCAAGGATTTGCGGCTTGAGCATCACGGGCAGAAATGACAAGGACTGTAGCCGGTGGAACTGGCAGATAGGAGAAGAAATAAAGATGAGATCCATCGCCATGGTTCGCATGACGGCAAGCGCTGGCGCCGGTTTGACCTTGTTTGCAATGGTTTATATGAATATTGTGCGAAATGAGCAAAGGGTAAGATGATACCAATTTGATTTTGCCTGCTCTGGTTCATATGAATATTGGCCGCTTTGAGCATAGCGTAAGATGATACTAATTTGATCCTTCCTGCGCTGGTTGATATGAATAGTACGTGTAATGAGCATAATGTAAGCGAATCAGCAAATCGTTTTTTTCCTATGGAAGGTGACCTAGGGAAGGTGCACGCAATGTCGATGCACATCTCCTGTGTACAACATCGAGTTGAGTGCCACAGGGGAAAATACACCTATCGTTCAGCGTGAGATCTGTTGCAGTAGGCGACGTCTTCGAAATTCGGGAATTAAGACGATAATCTAATTTCATCTTCATGCATCAAGTTAGGATCAATATCCAGTTTACTTTGTGGACTGTAAGTTGCCTTTCTGCGGAAATTGAGTTCAGTGCTATCACCAAATATTTTTGTCGTACCCAGGCTCCAGTGAAAGGTTAGCTTCATCCCGGGCCAAGTCAGGGATGTGCTTCATTCCGGGACAAACAGCTTATAAACTGTTTGAAGAGCTTATAAGCTATATTAGCCGTTGTCGTCCATCTTCTATATAATATTGGACGGCACTGGATGCAGATCATCGAGTATGGCCTTTCACTCGGCATCCATCCAACCAATAAATGTGGTTACATGAACTCTAAGGGCTTTCGAAAACGTTGAGTAATGACAAGCATTATCATTCGAATTGGCCCTCGCCAGGAGGGGGACCATGAAATGACAAGGATTCCAGGCAGTGAAACTGGGATGGCAAATAGGAGAGCAAGTATGACCTGAGACATCCGGTCACTCGTTCGTGTTTACGAAAGTGCTATATATTTTGGTCATAAATTTCGCAATTCGTCCTCTGTTTATCTCCTACTAGTCTACACATTGGCGTCTCGGTCTTGGTGCCTCCGTTTGCCTATGAGTGCAGATGCATCTCAACTTGAGCAAAACTAACGCAACACATGCTTAAGTAGTGGGAATATCCTTGCCATTCGGTTCGACTTTGCTACGTATGCCACTCCGACGTCGGGTATCTTTTCTGTATCCATCGTGTGGCTGGGGTACTCTGGTAGCAATATCGCGCCCCACACGATGAGATACGAGACGAATATCCCGATGAGAACACCAGAGCGTCGGTTGTTTGGTGGATAAGCTGAGCGTCTGGCAAGCAAGATGTATGACTCGATTCCCGCGGTGCCCGCCCTTCCTGCCAGGACGAGAGGCAGGCGACGCCATATGGCCCCAGCTGCTGAGTGCGTCGCGACGTCGCAACGACCACCCCATCAGAAAACCGTCATTCTATCAGGAAGCCGTCGATGCTGGGCGACATCTGGTGCAACAAGTGCTGCTCGTGTTTTGCCGTCTGCAAATGACTCATCTGTGAAGAAGAGGGCGAACGAACCATGTGCGTAATACAATTCGTGATATTGGCCTCGTAAAGAAGAAGTGGTGAACCCAAATTTCGGAATCGAGATTAGGTGAGCCGCCATTGACTGGGCACTGAGCCACATTTGAACACAGCTGGGATGTGATGCTAATTTTAGAAGTTTTGACAGTGTTGTGCAAGTTTCGTATCGAAACCAGCATTGTACGGAGGGGTCGACCGCGACCATAGTGTGATCGCGAGGTCATAAATAAACTGGAGTAGGACGTGTGTGTTGGCGGTGACCGAGCTATGATCGCATGTTTGAGAAGATTATATGCCCGACGGTACTGGACGAGAGGGGTAGGTGTTCCAATTTGAAAAATAACTGCAGGGATGGAGCAAAGGCACCAGTAATTTAACGGAAGCCTTCGTTTTCGACAGCTTTCAGCTGATGCGCACCTGTGCTCTGCACAAGTGTAGGGGACAAATCAATAAGAATAACGTGTTGTATTCCAAGAAGAGTCTGGTGAAGAAGAGGCATTTAGCCAATATTCCAGCAAGCCTTCAATTACGGCACCTGCCCTTTGCCTGGTCTGGCGGGTGACCTATGCTTCAAATGTAGTTCACGTATGTTATAGCATCCGCGAAGCACCAAAAAAAACCTGATGGTCATTACAAGTGCATAGCTGTTGCAGCTTAAGAAGCGTTTGCGATGTAATTGTGAAAAGTCGATTTTTGCGCGAAACTGACCTTTGCCCTGACCTGTATGATCAACTTTAATTTCCAGGTATAACTACAGTGGTATTTCCAGATACATATGTAATTGGATGCCAATCCCGAGACCCCTTGCCACCTTCACGCCCGTCTTGCTTCATCTCTCCAGCACGTTTCGTTTTGGAATGTCAGTGGGTCGAGCCAACCCCTTCCCGTCCGCCGGTGAAGGTGGAAAAATTCCGCACACGGACGATGTTTAGGTTCTCTTTGAGCATGTAAGCCTCTTCGCGGGATGTAGGTTATCTTAAGAAAGCTTGCGCATTAGCATGGTTTCCACATCTTTGGGCAATAATGAATTTAATCGCCCACCCTGAGCCTGTAGTCTGCTGGATGCTGGTATGAAGCATTACTGGTAGCACGTGTCATTTAAAGCACACAACTTGCTGTTCTGCACTTCGAGACGCAGAATTCGGCATTTCTTTATTGCGACTCTTTTTGTAGCTCACGCGCTGCCATTTTGCACTGCACTGTCTCCTCTCATCACAGCATCGAAAATGACTTTGTCTCGAACTGGATTTTTAGAAACCTCTGAAGCTCGGCAACTGCCAGGAAAGAAAAGAGAAAAAACAGGAATTGTACGGACAAAAGTAGTAGCCACGTGTGTTTGTCACTGATGAAAGTGCCTCTGGTGTTGTTTGTTGTTCTCCCTAACCGGCGGCCTAACTAGTGCACACTGTTCAGACGTCTCCGCAGTAAACGAACGTCTTTCCATGGTGGACCACCTCACGCGTAGCGGCTTAGATGCTAGGCCTACCATCACTACTTCCATGGAAGCAATACAAGGACTTTGGAGTGGAGGCTATATTGCATAGCGCTGGGCCGACAAAAACGCTGTGACAAAAAGCATGCCAAAATTAGGTTACGAGCGCGGAGTTCCGGGTTGATTCTTCTGATGCGTTTTAGCGGCAAACACACCCTGGAAGAGCTGGATGATGGCGAACACATAGCGAACCTTCCTGACTACTTCTTGTCCATGTACAGTGCGAAGCAGTTGGTATTTTATGCATAAGTTTGGTAAGGGAAAGGCTTCTTAGCTTGGGATATGCGAGTACAAATAAGAATTCGCTATCCTTCATACCACCTTTATTCTACCCTTAGGTGCTGTATAGTGTTGTTCTAGTAAGACTCGATAACTTCTAATCATGAATTAATAATCAACAAATTAAGAGCATATGAAGACATTCAGCAATAGTTTGAGTTCTTTGTTTGTTTGTTTGTTTGTTTTCTGATTTCTTGGGCGTTTCACGACGCACTTTATGCAGGATCGCGGCTAATGGCGCCGCCCACACCGTTTCGCTGGTGGGCCGCGGCAATAGCTTGCGTCAGGCAGCTGTGAACCCGGAAGTAAATTTGAGGAGCGTGACGTACTGCATATAGCAGTGGCCCAGCCTCGACAATCAAGCATTATCGGGGTGCATTAACGGTGTAGCCCGGGCCCGTCTGAAGGCCCAAACACTCACAATTCGTTGGCGCAATATCCATTCATGCAACGGCGTCATAGTTCACCTCCCAAGGTGCAGGGGCATCGTAGGTTTTAAAAGCCAAGAAAGTGTACCGAAAGATGTCACTAACTTTGGTCATGTGATGCTCTCCCCAACAAAAATATAACAGTTCAATTATAACCAGGACCTCATTGCATGCATCGAATTCCACCAACCATGCAGACATAGCGCCACGACCGGTATCCGAGTTTCCGTTCGTCTGCTCGAGATGCCGATTATGCGTCACGGCTGCCGAGCCGGCGGATTCCCTCCGACGGGTTCGCACCGGCCCAGTTTTACATCGCCACGCGACCGGCCCGCGCACAACAAGTCGGCGCGTCTCCGACCCGGCGCCGAGCGTGACGCTAATCAACGGCGCCAATTATTCGCAATAATCGCCCGTCCGACACGGACACGTGCACTTAGTTGACTTTCAATAACGCACCGCGCCGAGGCGTACAATCACAGGGACGGGCGCGGGCCGACATTAGGCGGAAGTTTGCCGGAGCGCGGCGCAGCCGGCAGCCAGTAATTAGCTGCGATGCACCGGATCACAGCTCGCCGCCGCCTGGCAAAACAAACCGGACACACGTCGTGCGCGCGCCGCAGCCCGGCCCGTCGCCGCTGCAAATTGATTATTTTCCTTCGAAATGCAGCTTTGACTAACGCAGACGCATTCGTTTACATTGACATCGGCCTCAGTGAGAAACTGATCATAACGGGTGCGTGGATCCAATTGTCATCCGGGCGAATGATCGCTGATGAGTATTAGCACCGAAATAATCGCAATTAGAGAGACTTCGATATATATGGAAATCATACGTAGCGTTTAACACTAGAATGTGCTGCATGATCAGTAGCAGTTCATAGCGCCCCCAAATCCCCCAAAATAAATTATCACTAGTATCCACAAGTTCACAACTAAAGACATACAATTTGTAAGCATTATTATGATGTTGTCTGCACATATAAGTACCGGAAGAAGGTTAGGTGTATGTGCCTGTGAATATCTTCTTCCCTCATGGCAAAGTCCATCGGTGGGATTCAGCATAACCAACAACGCATGTCACCTGACATGCTCCAACGTGTCTTTTTGCGAGAACAAGACAGCTGAAAGCGTTCATTTCAGACCTCATAATATGCAGATCATAGCCATCGTCAAGTCACGTTCCGACATGTGTACTGCATAGTAATGCATGCGTTATTCGGCGAGCATCGTCGATTTCAGCACAACTTTCTACATGCTGGGAAAATTTGACAGCGTGTGGGAGTTTTCGATCAAGGACACAGCCTTTCACCCGGCATTATGCCACAATGTCACAAATGTTGCTTTGGCTTTCAACGGCAGAGAGTTGCTTGGCTTCAGTTTGTACCTCGGGAAAGCTGGTACACGCTTCTCGACGCATTTACTGAACGTGAACGTGCACACACACACACACACACACACACACACACACACACACACACACACACACACACCCACTTACATGCGAGAGAGAGAGAGAGAGAGAGGGGAGAGGGGAGGGAGGAGGAGATGGAGAAGGTATGTGGGTGTGCGTTGGCACGTTCACAATAAATAGATGTGGTATCATGTCATGCTCGGTGTTCTCCTAAATCTTTTGAAAGCCACGAATGCACAGACATTTAGGCAGGCGTTACATCGAGAGGGAGGCCTGAGAAAAGGCTCACTGTGACGTACTGGAAACGACCTTCAATTTATTCATATTCTTTGCCCTTTGTGAACTTCTCGTGGCTGACTACATCGCCCTGGCCAACCACTGCCCACCACGGCCCACCACGGCCCACCACGGCCCACCACGGCCCACCCTGGCCCACCACGGCCCACCACGGCCCACCACGGCCCACCACGGCCCACCACGGCCCACCACGGCCCACCACGGCCCACCACGGCCCACCACGGCCCACCACGGCCCACCACGGCCCACCACGGCCCACCACGGCCCACCACGGCCCACCACGGCCCACCACGGCCCACCACGGCCCACCACGGCCCCACCACGGCCACCCCGGCCCACCACGGCCCACCCTGGCCCACCACGGCCCACCACGGCCCACCACGGCCCACCACGGCCCACTACGGCCCACCACGGCCCACCACGGCCCACCACGTGCCTTTAGCGACACGGGGAGTGTTATTTCAGGGCATGTTCAGTTCGGTGGAAAATTGAGCTGCGATATATTTCCAACCTTTCGACATGTACCTATGCATCTTCAGATTTGCGAAGAAATTGTTTTTCCCATCGTATGGTGCCCATCATCGGCAATCGGTGACTGACAACAAATGTGGAACTATGGTAAACCATCTAAAAAAAATACTGGATCTGTCCCTAACGATAATGCAAGCCGTAAGCTGTCGCCATAGCTGTTACGCCTGACCATTACTGACTGTAGCTGGTGCGCCATGTATGCTCATTCCAACAGATAGGTAGGTACCTCAATAGGCGCACCAAAGGAGGGGAGCGAGGAGCTCCGCCTCTTCACCCGCAGAGTTCGAAATGTTTGATTTCAGAGACAGCCTGAAGCTGAGAGTAGCCTTGCTCATTCAACAAAGTTTCTTTTTCTGACAAGAGGAATATTTTATCAAATAAAACTATACTCCCAGATCAACAACAAACAACGAAAAGCTTCCTCCACCCCTCCATCCTAACACAACCCTGTGTGCGCCCATGTCTACCCTAGTCGGAATGCAGCAGCAGAGGGAGGAGGTTATTTGGCATGCTTAGCGTCATCGTAATTAGCGCCTCCATAATCTGATGAGCATCGGTGTGATTGAGCTACCGATATATCGCCCCGGTAGCTCAATTGGTTGAACGCTGGCCTGCATCGGTCTCCCCTGTCTGGCAGACGAGGTTCGAGTCGCTGCATGCGCTCGCATCCAGCCTCCGTCGGAGAGGGTCAGTTGGCTGCTGGTCCGATACGGCCGGGGACGAGTCACCTCACCCGGTCTCCTCTGACAGTCTTTCTTCACCAACAGGGTAGTAGAACACTGGAACTGGCTGCCAGAAACTATTGTAAGTAGCAGCACATTGAACGTGTTTAAAAGCAGCATAGACAATCAGTATAAGAATAGAGGGCTTGCTTTTCAGTATTACAGGGAGGGCTGATCGACAGATTTGGTGGGTAACTGGTTGAGTGTACACAGTGCAACCAAGAAGGGCCCTTGTGGCTCATAGCTGCACTAATCTTTTATGTCTTTATGTCTTGATGTCTTTTATGTCTTTATGTCTTTATGACAGCGCTTTAAACTCTCGTTCAAAATCCTACCGTTGAACTGGAGTTCACAGATCTGGTGGTTGGACCAGGGTTCACGCAACGAACGCAGCTTAGCTGTAAAATGCTGGTCCATAAACCCACCCCATTAAGGACTCGGACCAATGTATTGTAACCAAAATGTTTATTGTAAACTTGGCTGACTAACGGCTAGCTGGTGGCTGGAAGCTCAGAGAAGGGTGGAATGAATTAAGTTCAAGCAACATATTGTGGTGGTGGTGGATTGGAGTTTAGGGGCGCGTCGACATCTAGGGTCATTTTGCGCCCATAACTGAAATGTAACCAATCTACGGTGCAGCTATCATAGCTCACTATCCATCTTCACGGGTGGGGGTATATCACGTCAAGGCGAGCTTGTCGAATGAACATAAAGATATTCCCAGACGCAACGACCTCAGAGTCGTTCCCTATAAGCATACGTAAAGAAGAGTCGGTGTTCAACCGTCCTAAAATCTGGCGTCGTAGAGGATCTAGCAGTGTACAGCCAACTAAAACATGGTACACGGTAAGCGGGTTAGAACAGCGCGGACATACCGGTCATTACCGGTCAACATATAACTATGTGTTGCAAAGGTATGGCCTATTCTCAATCGACAGAGTATTACTTCTTCCCGACGTTTGGTTCGGTGAGAGGATAGCCATTTTCCTAGTGTTGGTTTTAAAACCTTGAGCTTGCTACACTTCGAATTCCAGGATCGTTGCAGCAACATATTGATATGCTTTATTTTGAGGATGCTTGCAAGTATGACTTCGACAAGGTGACTTTGTCATACTGACGGCATCACACATGTTACATTCAATTGTGATTTTAATACCATCAGAATCAGCGAACATGGCCATTGCATCATGTTAGGTTTGGAAAACAGTATGAATAACAGTAAGCAGTACTGTGGTGCAGTCACAATCTCATTTTATCGACAAGATTTAAGAGTGTCAATCCGTTACCAATCAGTGTCCACTTGTTCTGTCGCAACTCCATCCGATCCGATCCGGTATCCGCACCACCCGGATACCGCACGGATACCCGACCCGCGACGTACTCTAACGAGCGCACTTACATGCGTCGTCTTCCGGCGGGCCGCGTCCGCTATGCAGGAATACAAACACTCACGGCTGATTAGCAAATACTCAGCGAGCGAGATGCGAACCTGCTAACAGCCAACAGGCACATCGATTGTCAATGTGAGGAGGGGGTGGATAGATCAAAGCTAATAACACCTGCCACCCGGTGCGTACACTGATTGCGAGCCTCGCTGTAGCATGGTGGCTGCCAACTGGTGGCCCTGGTGGCAGCAGCGGAGTACAGGCATCGCCGCACCAGTAGGGTGCTGTCCACTACTGTCTGTCCACTACTGTCCGTCCACTAATTTCTGTCCACACCGTCCACTGCCAACTGTCGACTGTCGACTGTCGACTGTCGACTGTCGACTGTCGACTGTCGACTGTCGACTGTCGACTGTCGACTGTCCACTGTCCACCGTCCACCGTCCACCGTCCACCGTCCACCGTCCACCGTCCACCGTCCACCGTCCACCGTCCACCGTCCACCGTCCACCGTCCACCGTCCACCGTCCACCGTCCACCGTCCACCGTCCACCGTCCACCGTCCACCGTCCACCGTCCACCGTCCCCGTCCACCGTTTACCGTTCACCGTAAACTACTGCCCCTACTACTGTCCACTATTACTGTCCACTACTGCTGTCCACTACTACTGTCCACTATTATCCACTGTTGTCCACTACTACTGTACACTACTACTGTACACTATTGCTGTACACTTCTACTGTCCACTACTACTGTCCACTACTACTGTCCACTACTACTGTCCACCACTCTTCACTATTGCGCACCACCGTGGGTTATCGTCCGGTATTGTCCGCTACTATCCACTATTGCCACTAGTTAATTATTTGGGCTTTCGGGCTTTTCGACTGCTCTGGTCATATTGCGCCCACACTATTGCCACTATTGCCCACTATTGTCCACTATTGTCCACTATTGTCCACTATTGTCCACTATTGTCCACTATTGTCCACTATTGTCCACTATTGTCCACTATTGTCCACTATTGTCCACTATTGTCCACTATTGTCCACTATTGTCCACTATTGTCCACTATTGTCCACTATTGTCCACTATTGTCCACTATTGTCCACTATTGTCCACTATTGTCCACTATTGTCCACTATTGTCCACTATTGTCCACTATTGTCCACTATTGTCCACTATTGTCCACTATTGTCCACTATTGTCCACTATTGTCCACTATTGTCCACTATTGTCCACTATTGTCCACTATTGTCCACTATTGTCCACTATTGTCCACTATTGTCCACTATTGTCCACTATTGTCCACTATTGTCCACCATTGTCCACCATGTCCACCATTGTCCACCATTGTCCACCTTGTCCACCTTGTCCACCATTGTCCACTGTCCATTGTCCACTGTCCATTGTCCACTGTCCATTGTCCACCATGTCCACTTGTCCACCATTGTCCACCATTGTCCACTGTCCACCTGTCCATTGTCCACCATTGTCCACTGTCCACTGTCCACCTTGTCCACTGTCATTGTCCACTTGTCCACCATTGTCCACCATTGTCCACTATTGTCCACTGTCCATTGTCCACCACTTGTCACCATTGTCCACTGTCCACCACTGTCCACCATGTCCACCATTGTCCACCATTGTCCACTTGTCCACCATTGTCCACTGTCCACTGTCCACTGTCCACTGTCCATTGTCCACTGTCCACTGTCCACCATTGTCCACTGTCCACATTGTCCACTGTCCACCCACTGTCCATTGTCCACCATTGTCCACCATTGTCCACCATTGTCCACCATTGTCCACCATTGTCCACATTGTCCACATTGTCCCATTGTCCACCATTGTCCACCATTGTCCACATTGTCCACCATTGTCCACCATTGTCCACTTCCACTGTCCACATTGTCCACCTTGTCCACCTTGTCCACATTGTCCACCTGTCCACCATTGTCCACCACTGTCCACTGTCCACTGTCCACTGTCCATTGTCCACTGTCCATTGTCCACTTGTCCACTGTCCACATTGTCCACATTGTCCACCATTGTCCACTGTCCACTTGTCCACTATTGTCCACTATTGTCACTATTGTCCACTGTCCACTGTCACTGTCCACTATTGTCCACTATTGTCCACTATTGTCCACTTTGCCCACTGTCCCCACATTGTCCACTATTGTCCACTATGTCCACTACTGTCCACTATTGTCCACTTTGTCCACTGTCCACTGTCCACTGTCCACTGTCCACTGTCCACTGTCCACTGTCCACTGTCCACTGTCCACTGTCCACTGTCCACTGTCCACTGTCCACTGTCCACTGTCCACTGTCCACTGTCCACTGTCCACTGTCCACTGTCCACTGTCCACTGTCCACTGTCCACTGTCCACTGTCCACTGTCCACTGTCCACTGTCCACTGTCCACTGTCCACTGTCCACTGTCCACTGTCCACTGTCCACTGTCCACTGTCCACTGTCCACTGTCCACTGTCCACTGTCCACTGTCCACTGTCCACTGTCCACTGTCCACTGTCCACTGTCCACTGTCCACTGTCCACTGTCCACTGTCCACTGTCCACTGTCCACTGTACATGTGTCGCAGGCCCCAGTTACGTCACTTTGATCCAGCTGACCAGTTGAGCGCGCGGTGGCGTCTCTCGGACGACCTCGCTCTGCAGCACGACCCCGCCACTTGGCAGACGATTACCCGCCACCGGCCGGCCTCTGCACCGAGCAGGGCCTGGCGTCGTGAAGGCCGGTCGTTCGGCACTCACGGGACTCGGCTGGAATGTCGCACACGAGTGGACAGCTGAAGGCATTCAATTCCCGGCGACACGGAGAAGCGACGTGCGCAGTGGCCTAAATGGGAGCTGGTGTCTCGCCGATCAATTTCGCTGTGTAAAGCGACCAACATGCAACCACACACGTACCACACACACACACACACACGTACCACACACACACACACACACACACACACACACACACACACACACGTACCACACACACACACACACACACGTACCACACACACACACACACACACACACACACACACACACACACACACACACACACACACACACACACACACACACACACACACACACACACACACACACACACACACACACGATCTCCTTGCATTAAGTGCATCTCAAGGGAATAGCATATTGTTTGAATTACACGTATTTGGCAATTGCATCTGCATGTGAGCATTGTTTTCAAGTAGGTAAGCTGGGACAGTTTGAAGCCGACTGAAAAGCACCAAAGGGAACGGAGAGATGCGAACTTTGGATGAGTTCGCGGTACAAACGGCCAAATGGCTTGCACAAATGAGCTGCACGTCCCTGTAAGTGATCTCCCTAAGTTACAACCTCACTATTAAATAATCATTTCTCGCTAAGAGACCATTAGAAGAGAACCTCCTTAGACTGTAGGCGCTGTTTGCAACGAACCTACTCGACGTAGGCGTTGATTGCAGGAGCTGTTTTCTCCGCTTCGGCCAAAAATAGTACCAACCACATGGTATCCGGGATCAGCTGCCACAATACTGGACGCACTCCCACGCCATCTGCGCAGCCGAAACCATTCCGCTCCGGGGCGGGGGTGGACGCGTCTTCCCCCGCGCCGGAGCTTTCCCAGGAAGCGTCAGCAGCTCCGGACAGCCAGCTCGGGCAGCCGGCAGCTGCGACGAGCCGGCTCGGGTCCGCGGAGCTCCGCCAGCTGGACTGGTGCTGGCGCCGTCCCAGCCGCACTGGCGCCGTTGCCGGCACACTGCCCGAGGATATCCCGCACTCGTCTCTCGGCGGCACCCGTCTCTCGGCGAGTGCTCCTCGAGTCCGACGCCGGCGGCCGTCGCGGCCGACGCGGCGGGCCCGTCGACACGTGGGCGGGCGTCCGTCAGCCGTCCGTCAGCCGGGTCGAGCCGAGCCGGCCGCGGCCCGCGCCGCGTCCGCCGTTCCGGGGACAAGTCCGCGCGCTGCGTGCCGCTCGATGCGACCCGACGGTGGACGGTGGACGGTGGACGGTGGACGGTGGACGGTGGACGGTGGACGGTGGACGGTGGACGGTGGACGGTGGACGGTGGACGGTGGACGGTGGACGGTGGACGGTGGACGGTGGACGGTGGACGGTGGACGGTGGACGGTGGACGGTGGACGGTGGACGGTGGACGGTGGACGGTGGACGGTGGACGGTGGACGGTGGACGGTGGACGGTGGACGGTGGACGGTGGACGGTGGACGGTGGACGGTGGACGGTGGACGGTGGACGGTGGACGGTGGACGGTGGACGGTGGACGGTGGACGGTGGACGGTGGACGGTGGACGGTGGACGGTGGACGGTGGACGGTGGACGGTGGACGGTGGACGGTGGACGGTGGACGGTGGACGGTGGACGGTGGACGGTGGACGGTGGACGGTGGACGGTGGACGGTGGACGGTGGACGGTGGACGGTGGACGGTGGACGGTGGACGGTGGACGGTGGACGGTGGACGGTGGACGGTGGACGGTGGACGGTGGACGGTGGACGGTGGACGGTGGACGGTGGACGGCGGACGGTGGACGGTGGACGGTGGACGGTGGACGGTGGACGGTGGACGGTGGACGGTGGACGGTGGACGGTGGACGGTGGACGGTGGACGGTGGACGGTGGACGGTGGACGGTGGACGGTCTACCAGCGGCGGTGGACGGTCCACCAGCAGCGGTGGACGGTCCATCAGCGGCGGTGGACGGTCCACCGTCCACCGTGGACAGGAGTTTATATTCGGGACGTGCGACAACACGCACACGTATCGTCGGCTGATGCACACGAAGACGTCCGAAGTATTCCCAGCTTGTGCCCAGCACAGTGCAATCGATTAAGCGAAATCTGACTTCCGACGCTCAATGCCATTCGTTGACTCCCAAAACACTCGCACCTGGATATTCGGCTATGCGTTCGGGATGAAGATGAGGTTGCCAGGTTGGACCAGGCTAGGTTCGGTTGGGCCGGGTAAAGTTGGGAGCATTAAACATGCGAAGAATGACTATTCAACCGAACGAGCCTTAGTAAAAGCAAGCTGTGGATCCAGTGATATGACACCCTGGTGCAGGTGGCCAACAGCACGGACGCGTTCCGTCTGGCCGTCCGTCTGAAGCGGCAGCGAAGTACCCTTTCGCATCGGCACTCGTCCAATGGCCACGCCTGTAGGCCCTGCGCTCAGCTAAGCTCAACACCAGACCAGCTGTAGAGAAAGCGGCAGCGAGCCACCCTGGCTCACTGAACATAGCACGGCCCGACAGAGGTGTTGCGAGTTAACCATTCCGGGACAGTAAGGGACAGCAGAGACCGGCCGTAGGCCCGTTCAGAGGTGGCTGCAAAAATATGGCTGGAGGTGGTAGAGATGTAGCCTGGCGCGCACCCAGGATTTTTCCATGTGGGGCCCGGACCGAAAAGGGCACTTGGCCGGCTCCAAAAGGGCACCTGACCGGCTCCAAAAGGGCACTTTGCGGCCCGGGGCACACTGGAAGGTCTGTTGACCGGGGGGGCGTGAAAAAATGTTTGGCCAAAAAGGCAGTTTTGGGCCCAAAGGCACAGGCGGGGCACGTAAGTCAGGTGATTTTTGGGCTAAATTTGGGACATTCCGGCCAAGAGGGCACTTTTCGATAAAAAGGGCACTTTTGGCCAAAAGGGCACTTTGGTCTCATGGGGGGCCAGGCCCCCTGCCCTCCCCCCCCCCCTCCGGTGCGCTTATGGATGTAGCCGTGTCTTCGGGTGTGAGTAGTTGGCGACAGACAGTTTGGTTGGGAGGAAATTTGCCACGGTCTGTGTACTGGATGCAGTTGGTCTGTGTACTGGATGCAATTGGAGCCTTCAAAAAGAGATACAGCGAATGCTTCAAGCAGAAGCTGTTGATAACCAGCTGTATTTTCACAGATTAGAAACCTATCAATTAGTGACAAGGTGATGCGCAAGAACAATTAGATATGAGCAAGCCTCCGCTTGAACTGCTTACCTAACCAGGATCACCTTTCATAAGTAATACAACACTTATTGTTTTCCTTTGTCCGTGCTCTCGCATTTAGCTTTTGTTAGGCTAGCTTAATCCGCGCCGTCTCTCCGGTCAGATCCTCACACCCCGTCTCTGGGGGAGGGGGGGGGAGGGGCGGATAGTAGCCCCCTCTAAAATCCAAACCAAGCGTCGCACAAAAATGAAAGAGGTGTCATCGGAAAGTGCTCGACAAATAGGACCCGGATCCAGCCCAAAATAATTCCCCCAAAAGTGACGTCACTAGGGGGCTAGATTCTCACGACATTTCCCGACTTACATTATGTTTTTGGCTCTGGAGAGTTCATTTTGGGGGATGTTTGAGAAAAATTGGAACGAGAAAGGGACAGCAAAATCTACCAGGGTCATAAAATGTTTTGGCCCACCAAAATAACATTTTTTCTTCAAGATGTTTAGTTTCCGAGTTTTCTTTAATTTTCCCTTTCTAATGGGTAGAGCAGACCGAGAAACGTTCTTGGAAGTCAGCTTGCTCTAATAAAAATGCTTACTTTAGCCAGAATCTTCGAGTTGAACTCCAATAAACAAAATGCAATGCAAAATTTATAAGTAGTCAAAAACGTAAAAATGAAAAATTCCTCTGGTACGTTTTGTTGCATCCCTGAAGATGAGCAAACGCTGAAAGTTTCGTTAAAATATTTGTATCCGCTAAAGCATGACGACTGGTTAATTATTTTTTGGAGGTGACCTCACTTGGCATTGACTAACTCGTTGATCCTAGATGACCTGACTTCAAAACTTTTGAAACAGAATGCAAAATTGATGTGGGAAAAGGTATGCCAAATTTTGGCGCGCTGCTGCGCGCCGTTCGTTCACTATTTGCGAAAACCTGAGGAGGCGATTGAAGACCCCCCCCCCCGAGACAGCGCGGGTTAAAGTTAGCTTCGAGTGAGCCGAATTAGCTAAGCTTACATTTAGTTGCTCAGCTTTAATGATTTGCTTGTGAGAAATGTGTAAATGTGCGACAAAATTGCATTGCGACAAGGTCACAGCGTCGCGTTGGCGTGTCACAAGGGCGAATTCAGGAATTTTGCGAGGAAGCACCCATCTGGAGGGGCACGGTTTTATCGGATGGACGATACCGCTGGAAGAGCGCTCTGAATGAGCGGAGGGAACGAGGATGAACGATGGAAATGCATTTGACGAGGGCTGGTGACGCGCTCGGATATTGCATGAAGGCGTCTCTTCGCGCTCTTAGGCCCCTCTCCTCCCTCGGCTGCAGAATTGGCTGAACAACGAGGAGCATTCGTTCTCCCCCGGATAGGCGCCTTTCTCCGTCAGATGGCAATCTTTCCGTGGGGGTCGCATGCCCTGTGCCCCCCCCCCCTCTCCTTACACCGTCTCTGCCATTGATCTGCCGTAGCTACGTGAACTGAGCTGGCTGAACTTTTATATATCCACCATTTCTATATATCCACCGATTTTCCCATTAATCAATGGAAAGCCAAAGTAATTTATTGGGTGGTTCAAGAGCCATCGTAGGAAACCTCACTGGGTTAAATTGACCCCCACGTTGCAAGAGGCCATAACTGGTGGCTCGATCAGTGGTAGTTATGTTCAGCATTGTCCGAGTACACGAGGCATGCCTGATGATGATTTTTGCTCCACTAAGAAAAAAATATCCTTCACCGTCCCCCGAAAAGCTCCAAAGATTTTGAATATAGTAAATATGGTAATACCATTTGCCCATCGATCTATGTAATGATACGTAACATAAGAAAGTATGTGATGTATTCATAGCTTACAACTAAGAGCGGATGCTGGGATATTTCAGCATTATTAGTTACTACTACCCACTCCCACCCCCCCCCCCCCCCACCCAAAACAAAAAAATATGCAGAAACAGAAAATGCATTCGGCGGGGGAAGCGCCCCGAAAGCGTTTGGTTTTCCGTGGTGTAAATCGTACAACTTCTTCCTTGGTCCAGTGTATTTTTGGTTGCTAAGTAGGTGAGGGGAGGTGGGGCCGGACCCAAGGCCCCTCTTGGCTGCGCTTTTGCTTCAAAATGCACACGCCACTGGAATCCTTCATTCTCGGTGTTGTCAATGCAGCATCGGTCATTCAGAAAATTGATGTGAGGTCTTCGCCGTTACACGGAAAGAACCAGCTTAAATCACATTGATGCGACACCAATCATTCTTCAAAGCCTTCAGGTCTATGCAAGCACCTCACGCATATAATCTGATGGGGCAGCCCACTTCAGAAAAGGTCAGACTACGCTCAAAGTGTGAGTTGTGTGACGTTGCACGACCTGCACAACGTCCTGGCAGAGATCCAGGAATTCTGCATCGGCCCAACATCCATCAGCATGACATATGGCATAGCACAACTGATACGATTCGTATGCCATTGGCGGTGAGCCAAGACATTTCGCTTGCAGACCATGAAGTGAACATTTGATATTTTGTGTGGAAAATGGCATGGTATGAATCATAAATCACATAAAATTAAAGATATATGCAGTTTGGCGTTGCACAGAAGGAATGATCTAAACCAACGAAATACCCCGACCCTAATTTTCCTCGCGTCTATGGAGTCTCTGGCGGCGAGATGGTTTCTAAGTTCCTTTCGCGGATGTTGCTACATGAGACTGGACCATGCCAATCGAGCTGACATCCCATTGTCCACTCCATTGTCATGCAAATCGTACGCGAACACCTCCCACTGCAGCGTTCCACGGTCGACGACCGCTGCAAACAGCCTTAATGACCAACAACGACCCGATGACCAACTACGACCCGATGACCAACTACGACCCGATGACCAACTACGACCCGATGACCAACTACGACCCGATGACCAACTACGACCCGATGACCAACTACGACCCGATGACCAACTACGACCCGATGACCAACTACGACCCGATGACCAACTACGACCCGATGACCAACTACGACCCGATGACCAACAACGACCCGATGACCAACTACGACCCGATGACCAACTACGACCCGAAGACCTAAAGTAGCTCCCACGGAAAGACGATCCCGGGCAGCATTGATCCACGGCGGCCAATTAGTCCGCCGGCTGACAACACAGTCGGCGTTCTGATGCGGCGCGTCGCGCCCCGTCGCCGCTGCGTCACACTCGGCGCCGGCGCGCCACAATTGGCGCCAAGTAAAAAGCGCGCCGCGGCGACATCTGGCGCGCGGCCGCGTCACGTCCGCGCGCAAATGACGGCGGCGTGCCGGCGCCGACGGTCGCCGGCGTCTTTTTGCCGGCCCGGCTGCCCTTCAGATAATGGCCAGGAGTCGGCGACGGTCGACGCGTAGGGCTACGCCAGGATCAGGCGATGAAAAGTTGACGGCGCTTCACCCACGCCGGTGGCTTCAGGCGTGGGAGCATGGGTCGTGGGAGGCATGGGAGCATGGGTCGTGGGAGGCATGGGAGCATGGGTCGTGGGAGGCATGGGAGCATGGGTCGTGGGAGGCATGGGAGCATGGGTCGTGGGAGGCGTGGGAGCATGGGTCGTGGGAGGCATGGGAGCATGGGTCGTGGGAGGCATGGGAGCATGGGTCGTGGGAGGCATGGGAGCATGGGTCGTGGGAGGCATGGGAGCATGGGTCGTGGGAGGCATGGGAGCATGGGTCGTGGGAGGCATGGGAGCATGGGTCGTGGGAGGCATGGGAGCATGGGTCGTGGGAGGCATGGGAGCGTGGGTCGTGGGAGGCATGGGAGCATGGGTCGGAGGCATGGAGCATGGGTCGTGGGAGGCATGGAGCATGGCTGGTGTCTGGACATGGGGCATGGGTCGTGGGAGGCATGGGAGCATGGGTCGTGGGAGGCCACGGTCCATGTCGGTCGCCAACTTTTCGTGATCGCATATGGTTCCGTAGGGAAAAACGGCGCTGGCCTCCTCACTATTCACCAACGTTCCTGCGGTCGCCGGAGCCGAGGAGACGAACATGTCCATCATAAGTTTATATATTAATAGTTATATATTATATATATATATATTATATATATATATATTATATATATAATAATATATATAATATTATATATATTTATATATGTAATATAATATATTATATATTAATCCCGTTAATATATTATATAAATACAATATATTAACATGTCCATTATAACCCCGAGCGCACTTGACGGCTCAAGTGATGCAAGCGATATTTTCACTAGCGTGCATGCACCAGCGTGCACGAGCCGTCACAGGTTCGCCGCAGACTTGGCACGAGGAAAACACCCACCGTGGCGGACACATTGTCTTGAAGGCTGTTGCGCTTCATCATGAGGATGGACCAGAAAAGTGGCGAGCAAACGCCTGCGGGACTGTTTATTTGTTGGTTCACGACACACTTTATGCACATTCAGGGCTAATGGCGCCGCCTACACTGTTTCGCCGGCGGGCCGCGGGATTGGGAAATGTCCTGAGTAGCGCTAGAGTCGAACCCGAGACCTTTGGTGCCCATAGCCCGACACCTTAACCACTCGGCCATCCCCGCCCCGCCTGCGGACTGTGTACGAGTCGTATACTGTCTGTCACCTGTACTGTACTGTACTGTCACCCGCTGGACTGTGGGCGATGTGCTGGTCACTGTTTTACCACCGAGTAGAAGAAGCGATGAAGCTGGTGACGAGCGAACTGCTTCCCTGACTCTACTTTCGCTTTTCTTGCTATCCTATAAGGATAGCGAGAAGTTTTGCAATGGCTGGAGTCCTTGGCTGTTGGGCACACCGCTCAGTGTGCGGCGCACACTGTCGCAAAACAAATCCTGAGTCTTTTTTCTTCACAACCGCAGTTCATTTGAAGAGTATGTAAATCGTGCAATGGGTGCTTTATATTCGTACCATTTTATCCTTACACAAGTTACAATGAAATGAAATTTTAATTTTATCCTTCCTCGTCCTCTCCAACACACAGTGGCCCGACAGGACCCAGTTTCGTTTCACGAGCGTGACGGCTCGGCGCAGGAGCGCGTTTTACCAACTTCTGTTCCATGGAAGCTGCTACCTCCTACACAGTCTGCTTCTGCTAGCTCGTACATCATCTGGTTCAGCTATTCCAGCGTGGCTGTGGGTATGTCAACTTCAGGGGACTAAGTGCAAATTCAGGAATTTGGCCGATGGCGGGTTATCAAATGATGCGTGTAGATGATCAAATGTATGTCTAGAGTTCAGGAATAACCTTAGTTTTGGGATTGGGGTCGTGGTGCCTATATCAGTTTCCATTTACGTTCCTTTTTTCGCAAACATGATCCGTTTTCCTCAGGGGGAAATGGCGTCCCCTGCAAACGAGTGGCATTCCCATGAATATTCCTGGGTCCGTCCCTGACCACATGACCTGCATACACGTACACACGTACATATGGTCACATGCCTCCTGACCTCTTCGACTTGGCGAGAGAGGTAATGACCTGCCTGTTCCTATTCCTAGACATCAGCAGTCTGCACACCAATTGCAATATGATAATCCCACCCTTTTTCGTGACTGTGCACATGGGTAGCTGCCTCTATGGAAGGTTGGGCACAATTTGGTGCATGAAGGCCGATCTGGTACCTCGATTGGCCTCTGCACAAAATGCTTGACCTGAGTTGTGGCGAGGGAACAAGCGATGTTAGGTTCAGTGACTCCAGCGAACCAATCTATCAACTCGGACAACTTGGCAAAATCTGGGTTTATGTCAGTTGTCCTGAGCTTGAGATGGTTCTCACAAATGTGTCACCTCATACCCCTTCGCCCTCACCTCCAGCATCCTTTCCAATACCTCTTTTCTCTCCTACTTCATCTCGCATGGTCAGCATGGTCTGCAATGCTGTATCTGGATGTACAGACCATGCTGACCTCACAATGAACCTAGTATCCCTGTGTCCAACACCTTCTTCTGACTTCTCAGCAGCTCCAAGGCTGGAAATGGTACAGAATGCATTAGCTCCTACATCCCGCTGTGGTTGGCTTTGATGTCGTACCGGTTAGGCAAGTACACTCACAGCATGAACTCCATCATCAGCTTCGCGTTCTGCTGGTGCTTCCCCTTTAGTCCATTCTCAATTGTTGACAGTCGACACATTCTTAGTGCAGTTGGCAGTCATTTGCTATGACACTGATTCAATTTCTAGCGGAATCATGAAGTGAGGCAGCTCTCCAGTCACCATGGCCTGGACAATTATGTAGCCATAAGAGTGATCTGCAAAGAGGTCCATCGCAACGTTTTCGCTCAGATGCATCAGGACAGGCCCGCATGGATATTGCCAAAAGGGATTTATGTCCAGCTATGTAGCAGTGTCCAGCACCACACCGATTGTGCCACTCTGCTTATTGTTGCTGAGTGAACTTGATCACCACCTTACAAGCTGGTGATGAA
Source organism: Imbricaverruca yamaguchii (assembly GCA_034440575.1). Lineage (NCBI taxonomy): Eukaryota > Metazoa > Arthropoda > Thecostraca > Neoverrucidae > Imbricaverruca > Imbricaverruca yamaguchii. Next base: position 2,300,807 of record JAOTOL010001624.1, read on the forward strand.
GTTCCTCAGGCTCTATTCCCCAGCATGGAGATTGCATGCCAGCCAGACTAGCCTCCTGTCCAGCACGCCCTACACATACTGCATCATTCCTTCTTCCCGCCCGGTGCTTGCATTAGTGTGGTCCCCTCTTCTTGCCTGAAGGGAATGGTCAGTTCCTCTCTCTCTCCCAGCGAATTCACTAGATTTTCTGCGACTACACCTGCATGCGTTCTCTCCTGTGGTCCTTACAACAAAATGTCACAAGTATCTCTCTCATGCCCCCCCCCCCCCCTAAGAAAGCAGTCCTCCTTGATCACGTTAGAAAATAGTCATTCTCCACAACCTCCATCATTACTTTGGTGACATCACGTCTTCCATCAAATAAGATACAGCTGACCACAATCTTCCTCACTCCTGACCCAGCTCAGTCACCACTTCAACTGCGCCCTTTTCAAGGTGATGTGATCCATTGCCTGCTAGGACTCATCTCACGTGCCAACTGCGGTGTTGATTGAACTAACCGGCCCTCCTGACTGCGGGGCCGCGCCCCCGCGTTCACGGGGGACCTTTCCTACTGCACTTTAGCATGGCTGCGGGGTCCGAAGCGAATTGGGCGATGAGCAGATGGCCTCACAGTAGCCAATGCATCCGCCCCATCAAAATCCCTCAGACGAGTCCCAGATTACCAGGCAAGTTGTATCCTATGTGATGACGTCAGCATAAATCCAGGCGGCCGTAGCAATCTACTACCTCCCCTGTGCTAGTGTGGTGCCTTATGCTAGCCAGAGCAAGGCTCCTAATGCTCTCTGTATTGTATTTCATCTTATCATGTGCGGGACCAGGTTCAGGGTCTGGAACAGTGAACTACTCGCCATCAGCCCCCCCCCCCCTCCCCCCGACGTTGTCTCCAGCTTTCTCCAGCAGAGGATCCCTCCTTGCCTCGTCCTTCCTCCTCATATACTACTCCGGCATTATCTTCCTTCTCTCCTTTGCCTCTCCCTCCCTCTCTTTCACTCTTTTTTTCTCGCTCTCTCTCTCTTTCTCTTTCTCTTCTTCCCCCGCCTCTGTATCGCTGCAACATGCCTCCGGTGCGCAGCTATGTTTACAGGTTTCACTGTGTATTTAGCAAACTTGTACAATATGCAAACACAATTATTATGCAAGGTTGGAAAAAGCTCTGTTCCTTGGCGAACGTACAAATGCTGCAAAAATAATTTATCTAAACATTCGCTAAGGCACATGCATGTCAAAACTTCAAAGCAAAATAGATGGAACTAAATGATATCCAGTTATTATTATAAGCGCATCTCTGAGCTTCCTGCACACAAATCTAACGAAATATCATCCGCCGTTTTCATCAGAATATATGTCTGAAAATCGACATGCCCAACTGTGGCAGTCTTCCGGATCTCGCCAACTATCACTAACCAGAATCAGCCGTCCAGGGGTGAGAGGCCATGGCCGCGAGCGGGTCAGGGCCGCTCTGTCAGACGGCTGGTGACCCGCCCACTGACTCTCCCCTCCATCCAGGACCGAGCGGGTCAGGGCAGCTCTGTCAGCCAGCCGGTAACCCGCCCACTGGCCTCCCCCAGCCAGGACCGCGCGGCGATTGTAGTGTGAACGGTTGCGACAACTTGTTGAAGCCAGTAGCTACTGGTGGTCGTCTGGCCCTTGCCCACTGGCCACAAACACTGCTTACAGAGGAATCGCTTGTCACCGGTCCATCCATATGACCTTGACACCGAACACATCCGGCTGTTGCAACAGCCACAGGCACAGACAGCAGTCGCTTCTGCTGTCTGGTGCACAGAGGTGAGATGCACGATGGTGCGGCGTTTGTACGGGTACATCCCCAGCTTCTTCCGCAAGACTTTACAAGCCGCTGAAATGGAAATGCCAACCAAATCGGCAACAGTGACAGCCGATGCGTGCTCCTCGTGCTTCTTGTTCGGCCGAAGGGAGCTGCGTACCCGGTTGACCAGCTCGTTGGCGCGGAGGTCGTCGGTGTAGGGGATCCGCGTACCCGTCCTGACCTGAGATCGCACGATTGGCCTCGTAAAAGCTATGCGAGAAGGCACACGACGCGACAGACACCAAGAAGTGGGCGTGGCACTTCGGCGCACCGCTGTCACGCTTCTCTGCGCGCCGAACTCGAGGATAATCGACGTCTGCTGCTCCTTCGAGAAAGGCAACATTTTCCTGCTGGCCATCTCTCCATCTCTACATCTTTCCATCTTTCCATCAATCTTTATATCTCTTCGTTTCTTTATCTCTTCATGTATTTATCTCTTATCTCTTTATCTTTGAATCTCTCCATTTCTCCATCTCTCTATCTCTCTATCTCTCTATCTCTCTATCTCTCTATCTCTCTATCTCTCTCTCTCTCTCTCCTCTCTCTCTCTCTTCTCTCTCGCTCTTCTCCCTCTCTCTCTTCTCATTCTCTGTCTGTTTGTCTCTCATTCTCTGTCTGTCTGTCTGTCTGTCTCTCTCTCCCTCCCTCCCTCCTTCTCTCTCCTGCCTACCCTCTCCCCATCAGCGATATTGTCGCTCCTTGGGATGGGAGGCTGAGGCGATCGACCGTGCACGTTAAGTGGTCGATACCGATCGCTCAGGCGTAAGATCCGGAACGCGTCACCGGCGGCTTATCACCGCCGGCACGGACAGGGTAAGGCGTAGACACGTAGTAGCACAGCTGAACGCTACTGATTATATCAAAGCGGAGCAAAATGCGATAGTAAAATGAGCCTCATGGTATGGTGTTGTAATTGTCGTGTCCATCCGTGTGTGCACACTTGGCTCGGGACATTTAGTGGCGCAGTCCTCCGAAAACCTATTTGGATGCTCGTCCAACAAGAATAGACGAATGTCACTTGATCGCTGTGAGCATAAGTACTTGTGTGTACATACATCGATTAAGACGGCTTATCCCAGTGCACTCGCTCAAAGCCCCGTGCTCCCCTAGGCTCGCGGATCACCGGCCAAAATCCACGAACAGTGGTGACATCCAACGGGGCATCGGGCACAGTATTCCGCCCCGCTGCGGCTCGACATGGGAGGGAGAGCTGTGTGGCAGACTACCGCACCCTGGGCGGGTGGAGTCGCTCCGCCCGAGTAAGGCGGGTGTCTCGCACAGCTACGTCGGATCGCCGTGTGAACATCGACCGTATGCGTGCGGGGGAGTGGGCGTCGTCCAGGACGAGATCTACCCGGGTGCAGTCACGCTCCAGTATCCGCTCATCGATTGGTGGCCATTCCAGTGATTTGACGACTGGAGCGGTCTGGCGTCGGCGCCGTACGCAGCTCGCCGCTCGTGCTGCAAACTTGATGATCCTTGGAGTCGAATTCAGCTGCTGAGAGGCAACTCTACCACAAATTGGCAAGCAACAGGTGATGTGATGAAAACGACGGCCTTAGATGAAATGCTGAAAATTGACGTCTAGCTAAGATATCTGGCATCACTACCCCGGTATCAACAACACTGCATCATTACCCCATAACAAGTATGAGACAAGTACATTCGACAAGTAAGACACTGGCCAAGACCAGAAATAAACATCCAAGCTCTATATTGCAGATTCCATGATCGCTGCAACATTCACCGTGGCACATGACACACCGGTGATTGGATCTGTCGCGCGCGACCTACCGTTCTCTGTGATCCCGTGCGTCGAGTCGGCCCAGGAGGTCAGCAGCGCCGTCAGAGCGAGCCAGCGTGCGCACCGCCGCCATGACACGCCCATCACCGACTCGCAAAGGTCACGGCGGCCGCAGAGGTCGGCGCCCCCGGGGCCGGCGGCGGCGCGGCCACTTCAAAGCGCCAGCGCACAATGCCCGCCGCCCATCTCTGTCGCCGACGTCGGAGGCGCGGTCGGGTCGCCGCCGGCCCGCCGTCGCTCGCGACGCGCACGCTCGTCGTCGGCGACACCGCACCGCCGGCGCCGGTGTCGCGCGCTCGCGCCGCGCGTCGGGCGGCTCGCTCGCCTGCTCGCTCGCTCGCGCCACGCGTCGGCCCGGGGACGGCCCGGCTCGGAAGTCGCCCTGCGTCTCTGTCGGTCCGGGCGGCGCACTGCAGCCGGCGGGCGGCCGGCCGGCTCGCTGTCGCCGCCCGCTGTTGCCGCCTCCCGACAGGTGGCAGCACTGTCGGCACGTTAGCGGCCCGCGGCCACCGCCCGAATGTGCCGCCGGGCTGGGGATGGGGGGGGGGGAAGCGATGCGTTGCTCGTGTGCTTTTGACATGCACTTGTGGGCGACTACTTGTGGACTGGGTGTGCTGAGTGAAGCATTGGTGCGTGAGCCAGTGTACGCGCCGACAGGCACGGGTGCTCTTGTGCATGCGTATTTAAGCAATTGGTGTGGAGTTGTGTGAAGGCTCGACGAACAGAACTGTGGAGGGCCAGGTGACTGGGAGGGGCACGGAGTAATACATCCCCATCAAGCTAACTATGTTTCGATAGACTTTAACGTGTAATAATTATGACCTCTGTGTTGTTAGATAGAGTTTGAAACGGATTCGGGAGAAAAAAGCAACAGCAAAGAAGCATGTATCGATTTTGCTGAGACCTACCAGTTGGACGTAGGAGTGACCAATGTGCCCCATGCGCCTAGATTCACTCACGAAATATATACAAAGCCACTTCTCGGCAGGAGTCGAGGCGGTGCAGTTACATGCTGTACATGGAGTCCAAGAGAGCTCCGAGAGGAAAGTCGCGTGCTCAACAGTCCATTTGAACAAAGGAATGCAAGCAAGAGTTGCTGTTGGTGACGCGCCTCGTGATCAGAGGTATTATCGTCAACGTCATCCGGCCACCAGCCATGCAGCTTTGTACTTGACATGTCCGATGCATTTTACCATGCATTGTCCCATGCATTGTACCATGCATTGTGCCATGTGCCATGTACTTGACATGTCCGATGCATTTTACCATGCATTGTCCCATGCATTGTACCATGCATTGTGCCATGTGCTGCTGACATTCCGATGCATTACCTGCATTTCTTTTAATGATTGCCATGCATTGCACCATGCATTGTGCCATACACTGTTCCATATATCGTCCCATGCATTTCTCCTTGCATGCCATACCTTGTATGTACCATACACCGTCCTATGCATTGTCCCATGCGTTATCTTATACATTTTACCATGCATTGTCCTATGCATTGTACCATACATTGTCTGTCCCATACATTCCCACTTGCCTTGGTTTTGGTTCACTGAGCACACCAAGTCTGGCGATCTCTCACCCGGTCCAGAAATGTTCACATTGAACAAGGAAAATTACAACTTATTGTTAGCACAGCACCAAACCAGGAGGGGTCCGGATTTACCTAAATCCTCGCATTCCACACCACCGGAATGCGAGTAGACACCATGTGAAAGTCGCCAGCGTTGACTAGCTGCTGGGCGTCGTTTTGTTTTGATTGTACCGGCTCGCAACGTGTGGTCGTGACGTGTTCGGTGAATGTGGCAACGGCTCACATTTCACACGCTCGGAAAATATTGCGCGCGTAGCACGTGCAATCAACGATACCAAACCAACCGCTTTTCGTGGTAGATAATTCGATTTCATAAGGTTAAAAGCATTTGTATTGGTGTAAAATAACACCGTGCTTATTGTGCCACCAAAATGAACAATTGTTGATGTGTTTGTAGCATGGTGTTCTTCTATTTTATATTACAATGGTGGTAGAGCAACGCCGTTGGTCAAAGCCGGCGTTATGCCTATGCTGCACAAATATATGGGTGCCAGCTTACCAATCAACAGTGCAATGTGACGTGTTGTGGTCCGAATCGGTTGAATGAACGGAAGGGCAAGGAGCGAATGTCACACATTGCAAGTATACAGGACCAAAATCAAACATCGTCCGAAAGTAGAAATTCCCTGCAGCGATTTTTGCTGTTTCCAAGTCAAAACCACCGGATACCGATCGGCTTCTTCCGTGTCACGTCACATGCATTCGCATATGGACAAATTTGCGATGCTAATTTATCTTTATTTAATATTCTGTATTTTATGCATAAATGTAAAGTAGTCACATTAGGATTGAGCGGTGCTTCACTCCACGTTTTCATCCCATATCACTTCGATCCAACACAAGAGGCTAAATACAAAATAGCCCTGTCAAAGAATGGGGGCCAGAGTACCATCTGCCAGTATCAGAGCGCCATCTGACCATGATAGAGAGTCATCCGACAGCTACAGGGTGCCACCTGACAGTTACCAAACGCCATCTTACAGTGACAGAGCGCCATCTGACAGCTATACAACGCCATCTGACAGCTACAAAGCGCCATCTGACAGCTACAGAGCACCCCTTGACAGTTGCAGTACGCCGCCTGTCAGCTACAGAGCGCCATCTGGCAATAAAAGAACGTAATCTGACAGCTACAGAGAGTACTATGGCAGCTACATGAGGTCTCCTGAAGGTTACGAAGCTACCTCTGACAGCTGCAGAGGGCCAGAGCCAGGCCCTGCACAGAACCTGTAAGACCTCATGGGTTCTCTGGCTTCAAGTGGCTGGCCAGAGAACCTCCTACGGATCGTTGCCAACCACTTGCCGGCGAAGTTGGCAGGGTACTAGCCTGTGATCGACTGTGTAAGAATAATAACGTTAAAACTGTTCAAGGTGCTATATTCTACAATCGAAGAACGCACACACACACAATAGCATAACAAGTAAGCATATATGACAATCAAAACTTAATTAACCCTCGCACGGCTGTTGGTCTGAGCCACCTTCGCCAGGCTGGGGGGTAGATACATACCCCCCAGGTATCTCATGAACCAAGCAAGATAGAACGAATCTGAAAATTTCATCGGATAGATCGAACAAATTTCAGTCGAAAGTATTTCGGTAGTTTTTACGTTAGGATTTGAACTTAACCTCGCACAGCTGAGGAGGGTAGATACCAAACCCACCAAAGTTTTTCCCGCGACAGCGGGAAGACGGGCGCGCGGCAGGACGCTGAAAATTGGCATACCTTACAATTAGCTATTTTATATCTTCTTTAAAAAATGGATTTGGAAAAATACCAAAAACTCAGGATCAAAATTTTCAAAATTTTGGATTTTCAACATTTTGGATTTTAAAAGTTTTTCTTTTTGAAATAGGTATGCGAACCAAAAATATGACATTCTAAGTCAACTTAGTATTATACAAAAGGCCATAGTTTGTCTGCAATGTTGATGTTAGTTTAAATAAAACTATAAAGTGCAAGAAAGAAGTCATCAAAAAATAAAAATTGGAAAATTCTCAAATTTTACGTTTTGGCGCTCATTCAAGAAAAGTAAACCTTGAAAGTGTCATTGTAATATCTTTATTATTGAAGGCGTGGCGACTGCTTAACATCTTTTGGAGGTGACCCCAATTGACCCGCGATAACTCGGTGACCTTTGAGGACCCGACCAGATTTTTTTAGAACATGCAAAAATAGCTAATGGCAAGTATACCAAATTTCAGCGCGCTGCCGCGCGCCATTTCCCCGCTATCGCGGGAAAACCTTAGGGGGGTAGGTATTTACCCCCCCAGCCGTGCGAGGGTTAACTATGAACCAATTAACTAATTATTAATTATTGGACCCATGACGGCTAAGGGAGTCAATTTGTCGGAGGCCTTCAGAAAAAGAAGTGCTTACTTGCGAAAATTGTGTACGCGACCCTGATAAAACCCTAATCATCTATAAAGAGTCACGATGATGCCGTGAGAAGTGTGGTGTGCGTGAGTAAAGTTTGAAAAGTATAGTGTGCTGGCTTGCTCTTTTGTTTGTGCACGAAACATGATCATGTTGCGAGTCGAACACCGAAGCAGTTTTTGTCGTCAAATTATTCCACTGCGTCTCTGCTTTGGTTTTAATGATCTAATTAGATGCGACCCGTCACTCAGTGCTATTTCAGCGGACTCGACCGCCGGAGAAACGTAAATGCATCGCCGTAGGTCGTTGCATTGGCCTGCAATACTCGGACGAACAACGACGATTGTTCCATTAAACAAAACGAACCAATTTAAATCATCCTAGTCTGTGGTTACACTGGTGCAACACGACCTCAATTACGGCAAATTTACGGCGCGCCTCGCCTGCCATGGTCCTGGAAACGATTTTGTGTGTGCTTTAACGGCCGGCTCAACCACCACCGACCGACCCAATGACCTTTCGTCCACGAGCCGGCCGTCCGACCGGCCGCGTTCGACAGACGCCTATATCCGGCCCGTGCTTAATTCGATGCCATCCACGCTAAGTGTACTTTAGATCTATTGGTTCACGTCGACGGAGGTGGTCATCTGCTGGTCGCGACAGGACGACGCATTTAAATAGCGGCCGCGGTCGCGACAGCTGGGTCCAGCGGCGCCCAACGCCAGCTCGCGTGCACGGAGACGAACTTTTCGTGGAAGCCTTGCTTAACGCCCGCAAGTGCCCACATCGGCGAAGTTCGTGCCTGTGTCGGGCCGCACGCCAGCTCGCTGCCGGGGTGTGTGCGCTGCAAGTAACCGGCTTCCAGCGGCGGCGGTTTGTTCCCCACGAGCGTGCTTGTTGGTCCGAACGGGAGCGTTCGGCGACTCCAAACGGCAGCGACCTTGAATGGTGTTGGCACCCTGTGCCCTCGGGCTGGGTGTTGAGCCGATGTCGTTTGGTCGGTGTGGAAGCTGGTAGCACACAGTTCACAGTCGCACTTCTGCGATGTGATCCAGTTTTTCGTGGTGACAACCTTGTGTACGTTTCTTGCTCCAAGGATCTGGTACAGGCTCTGCGACAAGACCATTTGCGATCCTGACGCTGTAGAACCATGACAGTGAATGACGTACATTGGAAAACAAACCGCTGGCAGTTAACACTTAATGGGTGAGCATACCAATTTTGGATTGCATGACATCGGTAAGTCAATTGAGGCCGAAGACCACTACAAATATTTTGAAAGATGATTCGAAACAATTTCAAACCAATGTTGTGATGGAAAAGAGGGTGGAGGAAAAGTCAAACCGAAGCCTAGTTGGAGACCAAATCATGCCGATCTGTGCACGAAGTGGGAGGTACTCAGAAGCTGCCCCTCCCCGCTCCAGGGAGGAGGTATTCGGAGGCTGTCCCTCCCCGCTCGAAGGGCTCGGAAGCTGTCCCTCCCCGATCCAAGTGGGAGTTATTCGGAAGCTGTACCTCACCGCTCCAAGGGGAGGTACTCGGGAGCTGCCCTTCCCCGCTCCAAGCCGACCAACTTTTAGCAATCATTCTAAAAACAAAAAATGCGTTTGATGCGGGATGCTTCGTCTGAGTACACACACATAGAAGTGTTTACACCAATTATGCTTGATGTAAGTTGTACAATGTTTTTGAAGCCAGAAACATGCGGTCATTTCTTTGCCTGTGAAGCACAAATGCGATGGAGTACATACAAATATCTTCAAAAGATTTAAAAGATCTCACCAGTGTGGACAGCCATTGCTATCCGTTGGTCAGGGATTCACGTTACCACGTACGTCGGTCGATTCACGTCGGTCGGTCACGATTCACGTCAGGACACCACAGCTGCTTTGATAGGGGGTGTAGAATCACAGGTGTTCTCAAAGGTCTTTCATAGCCATCATCACCAGTCACCTTCTCCCATTCTGCATTTACATCCCTGTCTCGGTCCTGTAGCATGTCATATTGACTGACATTTGCTTGCTTCTCTGCTTGAATGGCGAAATCATGAGCTCTGTATAACCTGTATCACCGTAGATGGCATGACCTTGACATATTTGCAGAGGGTGTCACTGTTCCGATGCCTCATTCCGTGTTGGTCTGGACAATATGTCGATGGGAATGTCACATTTGTTCTTGAAAAGAATGACTTTTGTTCCTCAAACCAACAAACTCCAATGATGTGTGATATTGGCACGTGCCTGTGTGCCCCCTAGTGTTCGTCTCCGGGCTTGTTCTCCCTCCCCTCCAAAAAGATGCATGGGGTCCGTACGTTCACATGCCATGACACCAATGGTAATATCACGCCCTGAAATGCTTTACGTTTGAAAGCCAATGGCCGCAGGGCGTTGAGTAGCAACAATACAGTCTCCGTTACGCACACACTCTGATCTCTGGCGAATCCTAGCGGGCAATGTTGACAACTATATATCGCCCGAACCAAGCAAAAATGTGTGTCATGATGCCCAGTTGTATGGAGGCATGAGAGCGTTCTGGGATACCGCGCACATCACCCACCCTTCCTCCCCACGCCCCTCCTGCGCTCCTCTTTTCGCTTCCCACCCTACCCCAGGCCCCTCCTCCCTACTTCCCCCCCTATCGGACCTTCTCCCCACGCTGAAGACGTTCTGGGTATTCTTAAATGGCCATCTCATTCTCTTGCTTGCTGCTCTGCTGTATGATTTATTTACTCCAAATGTTGTCCTGGTGAAAGGCTGAGACTGACACTAGCGACGAGTGCTAATATTGAACCTTAGACTCCTCCCAAAAGCATGTTCTGGGGACGTTCCTGCAACAAAGAAACGAGCATGGTAGGCATTTCAAGTGGACGATTGTATACGTTGTTTTGTGCAAAATACAATTAAATTACCTTGTACGCGCGTACCAAACTGCTCATAATTTCACCATCTTATTAATATCTTGTGCCGAGATCTGTCCAGCAAGAAACACGGACAGATAGGGGTATGACCTACAGTGGCTTGCTTTCCCATGACCTACTTCTCATCCCTGGAATTTAATGTAATTAGGTCACATGGGCATGAATTGGCACCCTGTCTACCTATTAACGGTTAAGAGCAAACACAAAATATTATGCTTTAAAACTTGACACCCATGATTCATTGCCTAACACGGTAAGCTAAAGGAGTCAATTTACTTTACGCGGGCATCATTTGACCAGAAGAAACTAGATCCATTCACCTCTTTTTCTTTAAATCAGTGCGCACATCTTGAAAGAGCAGGACTCCTTCATAATTATCCTTCCTTGTCGTAGCGGACTGAGTTTCACCGGCTTCCGGTGCCTACTACATCCATTTCACCCGCTTTTAAAGATGTGTTCAACCTAGCTTCCGCTACTGCATTTTCCCGCTACCCCCCCCCCCCTCCGTTCCATCTGACCGGTTGGGGATGAGCGCCACAGCATCAAATCAGTGGTTCGGAGCATCGGGAATTTTTGGGCCATGTCTTTCCGAGTAGCACACATGCGTAGTTTCAGATGCACAAAATATGTGTAGATATCAGGCATGCTGAGCTGGAGCCGGAGCCGGAGCCGAGCCGGGACATTTTTGGAGCGTCGAGCCGCCGGGATAACCGGAGCCGAGGTCAAATTTTCCGGTCCGATCCCTGGTAGATATCCATTTTCTGCATCTTGCCCATGACAGAGTCCATGCTTTGAAGATGGGTACGCCTCTCGCTATTGCTGTGAATCTTTCCTCCTGACTTCCTAAGAATACTCAGCTTCGTGTGCCCTTTTCTCCTGCGGTAGTCCTATGCTTTCCACGACTATGTAAACATGCAGCGCATGCGAATTTTTCATCAGCCAATTGTCGCGGAGGCCACAGGTGCATACTTTATTTCGGTGTTCTCAGCCTTCTTCTAGCACTTGACGTTACGTCTGCTGCTCCTGCACACCTCACGACCGGAACCCGTCCACTCCGCGTGCGGCGCTCGTGGCCAAAGCTGCTGCCAGCAGGCTCTTCCGTGGCGAAACTACGCCCCGGTCCCCCTCCCCCCCCTCCCTCGAGCCGTCAGCTCAGCGGCCGGCGGCCGCGCACAATCGGAGCGCGACAGGCGATCGACAGCGGGGAGACGGCGCGGAAGAGGTCACCGACACGGCGATGATGGACGACATGATGAGCGCGGCGAGCGCCAGCGGTGCCGGCTGTCGCTGCCGATCCCCCGCGGCGGCGGACCGCGCGCCGACGCGTCGGCGCCGATGCCGATTATCGCCGGGAGATGCATCGAATCTCGTGCAGAACCTGCCGACGAGGAAGAGGAGGAGGCTCCTGGTGGAGCGCCTGTGGACTGCTCCCGTGTGCTGGCTGTGCGACGTCAGCACAATACACCCCCGCCATGCACCCACCCGCGATACACCCCTGCCATGCACCCGCATTACATCCCCGCATACACCCCGCCATCACCCAAACACCCGCCATGCACCCGCAATACACCCCCGCCATGCACCTGCAATACACCCTGACCCGCAATTCACCCCGCCATGCACCTGCAATACACTCCCGCCATGCACCCGCAATACACTCCATCCCGCAATACACTCCCGCCTCCGCAATACACTCCCGCCATGCACCCGCAATACACTCCCGCCATGTACCCGCAATACACTCCCGCCATGCACCCGCAATACACTCCCGCCATGCACCCGCAATACACTCCCGCCATGCACCCGCAATACACTCCCGCCATGCACCTGCAATACACTCCCGACCTGCACCCGCATACACTCCCACAATGTACCCGCAATACATTCCCGCAATGTACCCGCAATACATTCCCGCCATGCACCCGCAATACACTCCCGCCATGCACCCTCCATACACCCCCGCAATGTACCCGCAATACACCCGCAATGTACCCGCAATACATTCCCGCCATGTACCCGCAATACACTCCCGCCATGTACCAGCCTGCAATACACCCCCGCCATGTACCTACAATGCACTTCTGCTATACACTCACCCGCAATACATTCCCGCCATGCACCCGCAATACACTCCCGCCATACACTCGGAATATCTCCCGCCACGCGCCGAGAATGCACCGTTGTAGAATGGGCGCCAGGCGCTGACGGCCGACTCCGCTGGGTGTGCGCCACGCAGGCGGGAAAATGCCGCGTCTCACCCTGCTGGCAGTGCGGAGAGACATCAGCGAGGCAGACAAACACGACATTGTGCAGTGCCGTCAGCCGGATATGTGCGCCGCTTGCGTATGCAAACTTTTCACATCGAGCGCGAGTAAACACAATGGCCGGCGTGCTTTTGCTGCTACTGCCCTCACGAATGGCCCACGTTATGCACGCTGATGCGCCCTCCCCCACGTTTTATCCCACCGCTAAACACCGTCCGAGCGTCTCCCATCCTATGTGGTCGCTCAGCTGTATGTCATCCCACGACGGGACGCATCGGCATGAATCACTCAGATGCCATTCTCCACGCACATCGCTGAGAGTGCACCACCAATTCCTCGGCCGGGATTGCTTGATTTTGATATTGTTGGATATTGATGTTCTTGATATTGATATTGCTTGGTAATGATATTGCGTGATATTTATATTGCGTCCTATTTGTATCGCGTGATAGTTATATTCCTTCATATTAGTATTGCTTGATATCGATACTGCGTGATATTGTTATTGCGTGATATTGATATTGCTTCATGTTGATATTGCTTGATATTGCTTGATCGGTGACCGGTTACATCAGAGATCTTGACCATGCTTGGAGCTTCATATTGACTACGTGTAATCTGGACACGTGCTTGGGTGACTTATGGCGCTTCAGTCCCGGCTAAGTAGAGTTCGTGGTGTAGAACATTAACTCGCCACGCGATATGCTAATCATAACTCGGCGACAAAGTTTCAGCTCGAGCTTAAGCTGGTGCTAATGTTTCGATAGAGACATCTCCAAATCGCATCCGCCGATTTTATCACGCGAGTTGACAGCTGATCCTCCTGTCGTGAGCTGAAAACGAATGCGTGAAACGATATGAATCTTGTATTCCAAGTACAGGAGAGACCAAAGGCCAGCGCTCTACCAATCGAACCGACGAGGAGGAATTCTTTGGCGAGGAACCCGAGTTTCTTTTTACTTCCAATGAGACAGAAATTGCACGTGCCACCTTCATTCATTACTGTCTTGTCATGCTTATGGAAATGAGGAACAACTTGTTTGAAATCTCAAATAATTTGTTCCTCATTTTCCGTAGACAATGTCAAGACAATGGCATCTATGACAATGTCTTGACACACTTTGTAACCTTACGCGAGTAGTTTTGCAGGAATATACACGGGCTCATTGAGACCGAAGGGAACAAAAAGATAGCAATGCAAAAAAGAACCTTACGGAAAACATTTTTGGTAAGCATTTTTGTACATTATGCTACAGGCATTCCCAACAGCTCTTCCTTTGGATACGCCTCAGGGTCGTTTTTCGTCAGTCAGGAGAGATTACTTTCGTCTGATCTTGATATGTTGCCGTAGTTTTGACGGTTTATCGCCTTAATTATGGTAAGTATTCAAGGGCATGATTG
>JAOTOL010001624.1:2317500-2392500 GCA_034440575.1 Imbricaverruca yamaguchii
TACATCAGCGTCGTGATGCATCTTATTATCCTATGGTCAGATATCTGGTGTCTAACAATCTGCACGTATCATGTTGAGATCAGCTCACATCGTGGCCGGGCCCAGTGAGGTGGGCTTCCTCATTAGCTGATCAGATTAATATACACGTGTCCCGAGTCGCCTCCACACGAAAACCCCGAAAACCGGTCTCAGAACGCCGCACAAACCACAAACCGTATTCTTGAAAACTCACGTCGCAGAAACCTTTACCGTAGCATGGACCGTTTTCAGCTTCAACAAACGGGAAACTATGCAGGTATATTTGCCGCTTGCTTTGCTTTGCTGAGCGAATATCACTTCGGACTATAGTCATATAAACCGAAGTCGCATTTGTTTTTGCTTTGTTCTCGGATTCCAGCCTCCGCCGAGAGAAGACGCATGCCGAACGGATCACGTGATCTAATGTATGGTAAGTTAACACATAGCTTTCGGATTTGTGAAGTTCATTTCTACGAGCCTATTGGATATGCTAAGCTGCCCAATTGAAATCGGAATGCGAGTTTGTGCCACAAAGCAATGCACTCCGTCTAGTGTAGTGTAATTTTATGTTGGGTACAGTATCGGGTCACCGGCCTTGTTACGCGTCGGACGGCACGATAACGAACCATACCACGGACAAGTGGCCGGTCAATGTCTGCGAAGAAGAACCTCAGATGTTCTTTGGGCTGCGTCGTCGAGCGGTCGGCAGACGGAATCAGTTCAGCTCAGGCACACGTCAGAGTCGGGTCGCGCAATGGCGTCGACCAGACCCGGACGGTAAACCGATCAATCCGGGCGATTATGTGGCGAAATAGCACCGACAGCAGCCAGCAGCCACCGACAGCAGCCAGCAGACACCGACAGCTGCTGGCTGCTACGAAGGCAGCTGCACCCTGTTGTGTAAACACACAATGTGATTAAATGCACAGCACAGTGCATGTATCAGTACTTTTTGGTTTAAAGAAAAACGCCGCACACCTGGGTACGCCGGCACGCGCGTTGCCGTGGCAAGAGCATCGGCTTGCATCGCCTTGTATCGACTCGTGTCGACGATTCCGACGAGCCGCGGGCCGATCAGCGAGCTCCAGCGGGAACGGGAAGCCTCTTTGAAGTGACTCGATGCATTGCCGTCGTCTGCGCGCCTGGGAAGTGATAAATGGTGCGCCGCCTGCAGACGCCGCCGGCGCTCGAATGACAAAGCGGCTGGCTCTGTTTGTGTGCTCTTCGGTCGGCGTCCATAACGCAGATCACACCTCGTTGTACGCCTGGGAACCGGGCGCCGTATTCTGATGTTTTCCAACAGGTGGCGGGTGATAATTTCGGAGAGGCGTGCGTCAACTAATCCGCGATGCGTCGTATTGTATTGTATTGCTTGGATTTACTGCAGACACATCCACATCCACAGACACATACACAGACACGAACACGGACACGGACACAGACACAGACACAGACATAGACACAGACATAGACACAGACATAGACACAGACACAGACACAGGCACAGACACGGACAGACATACACAGACATGCACAGACACGGACACAGACACAGACACAGACACGGACACAAACACAGACACAAACACAGACACAGCCATAGACACAGACACAGATACATACAGCCATACACAGACACGGACACAGACACATACATATACACAGACACACGGACACGGACACAGACACAGACACAGACACAGACACATAGACACAGACACAGACACAGACACAGACACAGACACAGACACAGACACAGACACAGACACAGACACAGACACAGACACAGACACAGACACAGACACAGACACAGACACAGACACAGAAATAGACACATACACAGACACAGACACAAACATCGACATAGACACAGACACAGACACAGACAGACCCGCAGACACAGACTTGTATTGAGGTAACCCACAATGTACGTGTGGCTATTGCAACCTCTCGTTTATAAGATAAAACAGGAGAGCAGAATAGGTCCAAATCAGTGAATAGTTCAACCGATGGGCATGCATGTCATAATATAGTCTTCTTTTTAAATATTGCATGCATGCAGAAATATTACCTTAAATTTGTCTTATAGTATGGCGTATTGAGGTAACCCACAATGGACTTGTGGCTATTGCAACCTTTCGTTTATAAGATAAGACAGGAGAGCAGAATAGGTCCGGTGGTGTGGTGGTGGATTGGAGTTTAGGGGCGCGTCGACATCTAGGGGCATTTTGCGCCCATAGCAGAATAGGTCCAAATCAGAGAATAGTTAAACCGGTGGCCATGCATGCCATAATTGAAAAAAAAAATATTGCATGTGTCTGTGTCTGTGTCTGTGTCTGTGTCTGTGTCTGTGTCTGTGTCTGTGTCTGTGTCTGTGTCTGTGTCTGTGTCTGTGTCTGTGTCTGTGTCTGTGTATGTGTCTGTGTCTGTGTCTGTGTCTGTGTCTGTGTCTGTGTCTGTGTCTGTGTCTGTGTCTGTGTCTGTGTCTGTGTCTGTGTCTGTGTCTGTGTCTGCGTCTGTGTCCGTGTCTGTGTCTGTGTCCTGTGTCTGGGTCTGTGTCTGTGTCCGTGTCCATATCTGCGTCTGTGTCTGTGTCTGTGTCTGTGTCTATTTCTGTGTCTGTGTCTGTGTCTGTGTCTGTATCTGTGTCTGTGTCTGTGTCTATGTCTGTGCCTGTGTCTGTGTCTGTGTCTGTGTCTGTGTCTGTGTCTGTGTCTGTGTCTGTGTCTGTGTCTGTGTCTGTGTCTGTGTCTGTGTCTGTGTCTGTGTCTGTGTCTGTGTCTGTGTCTGTGTCTGTGTCTGTGTCTGTGTCTGTGTCTGTGTCTGTGTCTGTGTCTGTGTCTGTGTCTGTGTCTGTGTCTGTGTCTGTGTCTGTGTCTGTGTTGTGTTGTGTCTGTGTCTGTGTCTGTGTCTGTGTCTGTGTCTGTGTTGTGTCTGTGTCTGTGTCTGTGTCTGTGTCTGTGTCTGTGTCTGTGTCTGTGTCTGTGTCTGTGTTTGTGTTGTGTCTGTGTCTGTGTCTGTGTCTGTGTCTGTGTCTGTGTCTGTGTCTGTGTCTGTGTTGTGTCTGTGTCTGTGTCTGTGTCTGTGTCTGTGTCTGTGTCTGTGTCTGTGTTGTGTTGTGTTGTGTCTGTGTCTGTGTCTGTGTCTGTGTCTGTGTCTGTGTCTGTGTCTGTGTCTGTGTCTGTGTCTGTGTCTGTGTCTGTGTCTGTGTCTGTGTCTGTGTCTGTGTCTGTGTCTGTGTCTGTCTGTGTCTGTGTCTGTGTCTGTGTCTGTGTCTGTGTCTGTGTCTGTGTCTGTGTATCGGCGTACTGCGGCGCCGCCGCCGCTCTGCGGTGTCCGCCGGCCGTCGCTCAGCCCGCCAGCTACGCGGGAAGCCGGCGGCGCAAGACCCGCGGGGGCCGCCGCCGCGCCGGCCGGCCGACCGCCGCCGACACCGGCTCGCTAATAATTGGGCGCGCAAGTTTGCGAGTGGCAAAAACGGCGCGCAGTCGGCGCAGCTGCGGACGGCGCTGCCGGTCCGCCGAGGTGCGCGGCGTCGGTAATTGACGCTGATTGGTAGTGCCACCGCGGCTGATCAGTGCCCGCGTCGGTCGGCGCTTCTCGGATTTCCGTCGGCCAACATTGTGACGGACGTGCGCGCCGAACTTGTGGTCCGCGTTGCAAACTGGGCGTGCCCTCGTGCAGTTTTGGACGGTCAGGTTGACTAGATTCACTGACAGAAAGCCCACAGATGAATACAATATATGCATGGCTGGTTACCACGTTTTCAGCATTATTGTGGGGGTGTGCATGCCTGCATGCCTCTCACATGTGTGCATGCATGCCGCATGCCTTCTGGATTTAACATGGGACTCTGGAGTTGCCAACCTCTTCTATGCTGCGAAGCCCGACAGCTCCTTCGGGAACAACTTTCCTTCAATTTCATGAAACGACGTCTGTGCTTCACAGTGAAATCCCAGGACAAATTGCTCAAACATTTCAGGACACTACGATTTCCAACATCTTTATCTTGCCTTCCACACCCTTCAATCTCGAATCAATTTATAAGCCTGGTAATATCGAAGTGTAATCGAAGTGCGCAATTGTACGTCAGCGCAAATGTTCGTATAAGCAAGTGTACGTAAGTGCAAATGTACGTAAACTCAAATGTACGTGCCGTAAATGTACCTATGGAAGATGTAAGTAAGAGCAAATGTGTGTATGACAAAGATACGTAAGCTCACATGCATGTATGGCATATGCACCTAGCCAAACGTGTGTAAGTGCAAAGGTGCGCATGCACAAATATGCGTACATTGGTTCATACGTACATTTACGTTTGCGTACACTTTCGTTTACATACTTTTACTTTTACGTATGTTTGCCTTTGCATACTTATATGCTTACGTACGTTTACGCCTACGTACAATTGCACGTACGTATATTTGCGCTTACGTACATCTACACATACGTATGCGTAGGTAGGAGAGCTGTGACAGGTTAAGGTCAGGATATGCCAGCTGAATTCGAATTATGGTCTTAGACGTACTTTGAGCTACTTAGCAAGAACTAATCCAAACGTAAGTAGTCCAAGTTATCACTTTGGGAAATTCTCCGCGCGCTGATTTTTGTCCGTGGTATGAAATGTCAAGCATGGTCAAATGTCAAAGCTAAAAAAAGGAACGGAGTGAAAACTTCGAAGGCTGCTTGCAAACTTTTCAAACGACCTGAATTTGTGCTGGTGGCATCTGTTATTTCTTCCGAAGAAAATGTTTTCCATGACGTCAACCACAAAATACATCACTCGTCTGCTTGAAATTGATCTTTGCCTGACCCTTGAAATTGATGTAGGTTGGGGCCAGTGTCGCCGGAAGTCATTGCTGAGCTGCCCTTCACATGATGTCGCAAGCCGCATTAGTTTTATAACCAGACAACGAAAACCACACAGAGGCGATCAAGCGACTGCGAGGGCCCCGACGTTCATCGGCGGTCTTATTGTAACAGAGTTGCTAAAAGCGTACTGTTTTAATCGTATAATGTCTAACTGTAATGCTGTGACCCCGTAAATCAGCCGAGCTGTCATGCCCCGCATATGTCGCGCCTGTACTTTTCCGTCCGATGCCGGCAACGCGGTCACCGACCTTCCCCGGACCCGAATCAGCGTTTTATGGGCCGATGCACGGTAACCGTGACGTGTGGCTGGTCTTCCGGTCGTGGCCGCACCCGGCGAACCACCCCCGGCCGGCACAGCGATCTGGACTGTTGAGCTTCGCGGGTCTGTTGCGCGGTCGGTCGCGCGTGTGAATTACTAACTGTATTTCGGCCTCCAAATTCAGAACTGAAAGTGATTGCTGTCGGCTGTCGGCCTGGAACATTATTGCGAGCGTCTCCATATATTCACTATACTTTCTGCACAATATATCGTGCAAAAAACATATCATTTTTGCATTCGGAGTTATCGCGACACGCGTGTGTCCGAGTCTATCGCGAGCCTACAAGAACGACCTTCACTACATTATCGGAAAGGTCAGACGTGGCGTTCAGCCAACATCACAGTCATTGTCGGGCTAGCCAGCAACAGCGACCACTCACTGGACCCTTTCATTTCCAGTGAGTACGGAGGGAAAGGCAGGGCCCAGTGGACATCCAGACGAGTATCAGTTCAAAGGTTCCGGAACGCGACTGATAGCCCGTAATGTGTGGTTTTCAACCTATCAGCCGAAGCGGGAGCATCCAGTTATACCAGTGTGGAAACGGAAAATATGGGCCTCACTGCAACTACTTGGCATCCAACGCTTGTGAGTGGTTTGATAAGTTCTGGAAGACGCACCCGGGTGTGCAGAGGGAGTTGTCAAGCAAGAGACCGGATTCAACCCTGTCTATGTACATTGTATTGCATCGGTGTGCCCCATCTGCATGTTCGCGTTCTTTATATGCCGCTCATATTGTCACCAAATAGCAATGTTTCGCTAGCGATGTCATGAGGTGAATGACTGCAGTTGACAGTCACAACCTTCCACGGATATGTGGCGGGTAGGTGTCTTTATACCACTTCTTGTCAGTGAAATGACGTTCGTTGAATGGGTCAGAACCATATGCACATTCGGGAGGGCGCTCAAACAGAGTGGAGCGGTGTCGAAGCGCGAAGCGAAAGGTCAGTGAGGGTCAACGATGCTCACTTCACACCACATTGAATTAACGTATTTGATGATCGCTTGTGGTGAATGGCCTCGTCTGAATCTTTCCCGGGCGGATGACCGCACGTTGCTTTCACAAATACATCAGCCTTTGATGCTGCGCAGCCTATCCAGAACTCATTCCAACGCTCCAGGAATGCACCTGATTACCAGTTGCTACGAATTCTGGTGAGCCGTTGACGCAGGTCAGTTTTCTCCGGACGAGTGCTATTTCTCGGGCGCTCAGCAGCCTGTTACTGTCGTTCCAATATAGAAACCGTTGACCTTCTAGTCAACGATGACGTCATAGATGCGGCCAAGTGAAATAAAATAAATAAATAAAAGAAATATGCGTGTCCTTCCCAAGTGGATATCAGTGGTATGCGGATTTGCGGAACCGCATGGTATGCGGTCTCGCAGTATGTAGCTATATCTTGTAATCCTCTTGACCTTCTATGAGGATCATCATAGGTCAAAACACACATAGTATGCGTTACCGACTTCATTTCCATGCTACTTTTGTTTCTTATTGGCCTATTATTACCGCATACGACTCCAGTATTTTGCGATTGGGGATTGGATGTTGGTGTGATATATAATTTAGAATTGCGCAAGCAACCTAATTATTACGTTAGCCATATGACATTAACTATGACCTCAAAATACAAATTTGATACTCGCAACGTTGCGCCCATGATGATCCCAACATCCTGATCCGTCGATTACCGTCTAAGTCGGGTTACTCTACCTTTTGGGGGGAAAAAAAAATGTGGGGGGGGGTATTTTAAAAACAAACCCCACCCTTCTAAAAAAAATTTTTTTTTTTTCCTCCGCCTCTTTTTTTTTTTTATTGGTTAAAAAAAAAAAAATTTTATACCCTCGGGGGGGGGGGAGGGGGGGAGGTTTGTTTGTTTTTTATTTTTTTTTTTTTTGTGGGTGGCTGAGATAGATAGAAGGTGCTGAACGACCCCCTCCCCCTTCCTCTTGTCAATGGCTGTCGCCCAAAGCGGCAGTCAACGCGCGGCAACAGTGACACGTTTCGGAGAGGCAGGGCTGCAGCATCCGATCACATTTGTATTTCGAATCGCATCAGGCGCCATGAACGGCCACTCGAGCTGTGCTCAAGCGCGCAGCGATGCGCATCAAGCGTGCCGAAATCGGCGCACGACGACTCATGATCGGACGGCTCGCCCCATAGGCCACATTGTCCACCTCGCTGGTGACGATCCGTGTTGCTGGTCGCACCCGCCTGTCCGCTGTCAGCACTGCAGTGATGTCATCAGTGATGTCATCAGTAGCTGCATCAGTGAAGTCATCAGTGACGGCATAGTTACGCAATCAGTGACGTCAACAGTGACGTAATCAATTGAGTCATCGGTTATGCCAGTAGTGACGTCATTAGTTACGTCATTAATAACGTCATTAGTGACGTCATTAATAACGTCATTAGTGACGTCATTAATAACGTCATTAGCGCCGTCATAGGTGCCGTCAATAGTGACGTCATCAGTGACGTCATCAGCGACGAGAGGCTGTGTCGGTAGGTCGGAGCCGTGACGACGCCCGTCCAGCACTGGGGGCGGCACGCCAGCAGGTGCGGCACCGGCGGTCACTGGAACGGCCGCCGGTGCCGCCCGGTCCGGCGACGCGGCCCGACGCCTGGATCCGGCCAGCCGGCGCGCGTCGGATCTCCGCCCGCGACGTCCGCCCTTAGCGGATCTGCCGGATGGACAGTCTGGTTAAGACAGCCCCCCCCCCCCCTTGGCTGGATCGATAACCTCTCCGGATGGCTTTAGCCAGAGTGCGAGCACAGGGGATAGATACTAAGCCGGCACTTCGAGCGGGGAGCAGACGAAATGTCCTGGCGAAGCCGATGCCTTGATCCTCCAGCATGGTTCTCCCGGATGAACACAGGCGTTGTCCACTTCAGCTCAGCCAGCAGGTGAAGCTGGAGCGGGCTCGTCAGGCTGCAGTGAGGCGAGAAGCAGCAGTCGAATATGTTTTTTTATATATAATTTTTTTTCATTTAGACCTATTCCGATGTGGAAGCTCTGCGTATGGAAATGGGGATCGGGTCAGGATCGCAGCCCCCCCCCCACCCCCACCCTCCTGTCTGTATTGTTTTGCCGGTCATTTGCAGTTTTTTTCGAAGCAGCTGCATAAGGCTGGACGGCTTCCCTCAGTGTTCGCTGTCACATCCTGTACCAAAGGTCAAAACTATATTTTGACGATAAGAGCCAAATCATGTATTCGGGAGGCACCTCGAGCAGTTTTCGGGCATGTGGTGCCAAGCAAGTGAGCACAGCTTTACTCACGTTCGCATATTGCACAGTGTTTTTGCCTGATTAGTTTGAAATGCATGCGCATTGTATGGTCCAGGACGCTCTCGGAGACATCCCTTTTACTTTGAAGTTGTCAAAAAGGGCACAGAGAATGTGTTTGTTTCTAGTACCTACCGTTATACCTATATTTTGTAAATCAATTTTAGGAGAAATGCTGTTATAACTTGATTTTCGCAATGTTGCATAGATGAAAACAACGCAGGTTTGAATAGGTCTATTTGGGCGTGGTAATGTTTCTTTGTGCATATTAGAGAGTATGGTTATGTAATGCGGGCATGGTTATGCAAGTATGGTTATCGTAGTATCGTGCAGGCATGCTACCGAAAATGGTTATGCGATGCGAATATGGTTATCATAGTATCGAGTAGGTGTATTACTGAGTATGGTTATGCACCTAGTGTGCCTATGCTGAGTAATACTTTGTATAATGAAAACGAGTGGCAAAGTGGTTCCAACGGATCAAACTTGAGAGAGCCGAATGGTATTTGAAAATGGCAACAATGTTCTTTGGTTCGAACACCAGCATATCATGGAGCTTGCAACTCCACCTAATTGAACGATTCTTATTTTCTAACTCCGTCAGAGACTAACTTCGCTAGTGATGGTTCCAGAGACAGAGAATGAAATTGGCCCATTTGCAACGCCATTAACAACTTGGATTCGGGTCAGCTTATATGAAAATTTAATTGTCTTGTATTGTCGGATCGTCACGCGAAAAGCGCGGCCATTTGGCTACTTGCGCCCTGGTACAGCCGGCAGGGAGAAGTAGACAGCATGCTGTAAATGCCTAAGGAAAGCATGCAATCTTTAGCATGTTAAGCAAAAGTTCAGTTATGGCATAACAAATTCAACTGTTTCTTATATCAGGTTCGTTTTAAAGCGATTACCAAAATGTCTCGCGCGACAACTAATCACTGAAGTTGAGGGCACTTACCACTTCAAACTAACATGGAAGATATCGGTCTAGCTTACTACCTACACGGCTGCACATTGTCTCGTCGGGAAAGACACACGCTGTAGGGAGATTGGCAAAACAAAATTGGAAGTCAGTTCCGAACTCTCACAATACACCACGTCTCCGGCCGTGACTGTCATAGACATCATACGACACATATTTGTCCATCTTCGTCACTGTTCGAACCACCTATGGCGACCGCACCACCACATCAGCGAATGTCTACTCATGCCCAGGACACCCAGTATGCCATGCTCGTCTCTATGTTCTTCCCTATCCCTATGTTCTTGCTGTGCTTGCACACATGCTATCGCAAATGCTTCGGCACGGCATACACACATTATAAAAGAAATGTGTCGGACGCTGATGAATGCCTTAATAATTCCCTATTTATTTATGTTGACTACACACAAATTTGTCATGCATTATGGAACTACAACGACGTCAA
The DNA here is from genome assembly GCA_034440575.1 of Imbricaverruca yamaguchii. Lineage (NCBI taxonomy): Eukaryota > Metazoa > Arthropoda > Thecostraca > Neoverrucidae > Imbricaverruca > Imbricaverruca yamaguchii. Next base: position 2,327,419 of record JAOTOL010001624.1, read on the forward strand.
GACAACCTGTTTCCTTCTCCCCATCCCTCACGCTACTTGCGCACAGGTCAAGATGTTCAACATCTTCTTTCACGTAATTATAGGCAACTCCACGATGGATCTAATTAATGACGCTTGCCGCAACCAAATGCGAGCGATAATATTCGATATTTCACGGGCTAAGTCGAGACGAGTCCACCCGTGCGTGCTTGTTTTAGGTGCACGCAACTGAAGTTAAATGCGTGTAATTTTTTTCATAACAAGCCATAGGTGAAGTGTCACATTCTGACGTTGTCCAAAATCCTGGGTCCACCTCAACTCCGAAAAAAAACATTTCTCAACTTTGGCGAGGCTGGTCTTAGCTGCACATGGCTCCCGCTCGGTCCGTTCCACCATCCCTCATGTTCGCCCGTTCACGCGTGTCTCAGTTCCACGCAAGAGTCCATCTCCACTTCACTCGGGCCCATCCCACCCCCACGCGCATCTGTCTCAACCGTTCACTTAGATTCGCTTCAGCTTCAGCACGAATCCACATCAACTACTCTCGGCTGTCGTTTAGCCGATGAATGTTCGCATCTCGTCTGAAAATCACTTTAGCCCGTGTGAGGCATTTTCCACCTTCGGCGGTGGCGGGAGGTGCGACCCCACTTTTGAAAGAGGGTGCTAGAGGGATGAAACAAGGACGTACATATGGTATGAGACCAGTTCTCACGATTGACACCAACTTTTTGTATCTGGGGTGGTAGGTGACCCTCCGGGTCAGGTCAAAGCTAAAACTTTCGAGAAAATTGGAACTTTTCATAATTTCATCGCAAACGCTTCCTAAGCTGCAAGAGATATAGGCTGTCAGCTGTCATCAGGTTCTACGAGTGTGCTTTACAGACGTGACGGCATATCTCAAGCTCCATTTCAGACAGGTCACGAATCAGGCCAGGCCAGGGACCAACCTCTCATCTGGAAACATGGCAAGACTTTGGCTAAACCGCTGCTTCCACCCGCCCGTGATATAAATGGACGGCGAAATTCGATTCAGGACTTCAAATAATCATAGACATACTTTCAGGCTAAAAAGGTCATCCGAAGTCAAATTGCGCTTTGAATGACCTTGGAATCATACAGGGGAAATCTCCGAATATCAATCCCAGTCATCTAGTAGCACAATCGCACCAAATGCGTCGTTTTAGGTCACAATGTCATGTCAAGATGCGATAATCCGCGATTTCGTTCACAAATGGCTGGAGGTGTTTCCGTTTGCGACGGCACAGCTAGGTGACCTGACACAGCCTTACAAAATACATCTACCGAAAGCTCCGAACAAGACGCTGCATAGGGTGCTGGAAATTTCGCTTCGTTCCGTTCAGCGGTTCGGAAGCTATCAACGACGAGCCTTAGCGGTAGTGGGGGGGGGGGGTGCATCAACCCTCCTCTCCGTCACTGGCGAGAGTTGATGAGGAAACGCGACGAATATTATTAACGTCCCACTAAACGCGCGCGGGCGCCGCCTCATCACGCTCGCGGCCGATGATTGTTTGTTGTAAATGATGTAGCCGGCCAGGCTTAACAACGTTAACGGCCACAGGGATAAGCAATAACGGCATGGCCGGGATTAGAAGCAGCCGGGCTATATTAGCCATTAAACTGCGGTGTCCCGGGGCGCTGCGCTGTCTGTCTAACGAGCCGTGCTCGGGATGTCGCGGCAGGGGAGGCGGCCGGTCTCGTAACTGACGACATTGCCCGTCCTAGTACGGTCGTAAATCTGCGGCAAATGCTCACCGCACTTAGCGGCCAAATGCTCGACAGAGCGGGGGGCCGCTCCTTTTGTTCTACCGGCGTCTGAAAAGCATAAATCTAAACAATAGTTGAATGCCGAGGACGATTAATTAAAACAATTTCTACAATTATGAAAAGTGACCATAATTACACGTGATCGGAAGTGTTCACCCTTCACACACCGCTGCGATGATTCTCGTCCTTGATGCTGATTCGTTGAACAGTTCACCAAAATTGTCAAATATGAATGCATTATAATGCACTTGCACGTAGACGTCTTTCATCCAGCAACGACTTCAGTGAGTGGGTAAAAAGGCAAACAGCATTTTCGCTACCATTCGGCACTGCAGCTACAATTGGAAGCTAACCAAAGGCAGATCCCTTCAGCCGATTTTGAGTCGGCTTGGGGGAATAGCAGAACTATTACCAATATTGAAAAGCGCATCGAATTTCGATAGCTTTGGACCTGAACTTGAGCTGATAACATTTGTTTCTAGTTCTATTTTTGCAACTCGTGATTGAAGGATCATTTTGTTCCACGCCGGGCCGTTTCGTTACCACCTCCCCGTCCTCTGGATCCACCACCATATTAACTAACCGTGTGCGAACATTGGCGTCGTTAAGTGGGCCGGAGGGACGTGTCCTCCTAAACGTCGTGATACATAGCATTACGCCGGCGGACGTTGCATGAAAAAGCACCCCACAGACGATCATGTCTGACGATCGTCATCGAGACGATCATGATCTCTTATCCACAGTCCGTCGTGCTACTGATGTGAGCCAGGCACAAGTCGTCCCCAGCCGTCGGTGTTTTGTCGACCGGAACTGAACCGTGAGCCAGACACAAGTCGTCCCCAGCCGTCGGTGTTTTGTCGACCGGAACTGAACCGTGAGCCAGACACAAGTCGTCCCCAGCCGTCGGTGTTTTGTCGACCGGAACTGAACCGTGAGCCAGACACAAGTCGTCCCCAGCCGTCGGTGTTTTGTCGACTGGAACTGAACCGTGAGCCAGACACAAGTCGTCCCCAGCCGTCGGTGTTTTGTCGACTGCAACTGAACCGTGAGCCAGACACAAGTCGTCCCCAGCCGTCGGTGTTTTGTCGACCGGAACTGAACCGTGAGCCAGACACAAGTCGTCCCCAGCCGTCGGTGTTTTGTCGACCGGAACTGAACCGTGAGCCAGACACAAGTCGTCCCCAGCCGTCGGTGTTTTGTCGACCGGAACTGAACCGTGAGCCAGACACAAGTCGTCCCCAGCCGTCGGTGTTTTGTCGACCGGAACTGAACCGTGAGCCAGACACAAGTCGTCCCCAGCCGTCGGTGTTTTGTCGACCGGAACTGAACCGTGAGCCAGACACAAGTCGTCCCCAGCCGTCGGTGTTTTGTCGACTGCAACTGAACCGTGAGCCAGACACAAGTCGTCCCCAGCCGTCGGTGTTTTGTCGACCGGAACTGAACCGTGAGCCAGACACAAGTCGTCCCCAGCCGTCGGTGTTTTGTCGACCGGAACTGAACCGTGAGCCAGACACAAGTCGTCCCCAGCCGTCGGTGTTTTGTCGACCGGAACTGAACCGTGAGCCAGACACAAGTCGTCCCCAGCCGTCGGTGTTTTGTCGCGGAACTGAACCGTGAGCCAGACACAAGTCGTCCCCAGCCGTCGGTGTTTTTCACGAACTGAACCGTGAGCCAACACAAGTCGTCTCCAGCCGGGGGGGGGGGGGGGGGGGTTAAGGATGGGTGGGGAAGTCAAATAGTTAAAACAAAAAAAAAAAGTAGCTCGGTGTTTTGTCGACTGGAACTGAACTGCGCCAGCCGCCTCACGTGCATTACTCGTCTCGATGACGCCAGCAAATGATCCGCGCCGTTGCAGCGTCACGCTCGGGGCCGCACCACACGCGACGTCACCAACACGTCATGACGTCACGTGACGTCATAGCGTCAGCCTCACGTGGCCAGACACCGCACATCCCCACGGGACGGTGAAGGGGTGCTCGGCGTGGTGCCGAGCCGTGCCCAACGGCTCGGGTCGGGTCGGGTCATCGGGTCGAGTCATCAGTAGGCTGCTGCCACCACCCTGCCGCCATTGTCGACCGGTCCTCACGCCTGCATTGATGCGGCTCACATTGCCACAATTACCCCGCCACCCAATTACTTCCGTCTGTCAAGCGTGCATCTGGTCTGCAGCGAGACCCTCCTTGCAGACGGTGAGTCAGCGCTGGGCGGGGGGGGGGACAAGGGAGGTCGCATCGATGGGAGAAGGTGATTCACATTATGTGATGGTTTGGGGTGGTGACGACGTTCAACAGCCGTGGATGGCGTGACCTGGTGTCTGATGCTCCATTGCGTGCTTAAATCGAGGCTGCGAAATTGTCTTCAGTTCATTTTTGATGATCGATTGTTAACCGCTGCATTACTATGACAATTATATATCATTATTACCCGCTGCTCTTGCTCCTCCTCTCCACCATTTCCATGCCCTTTTATCTCCTGACTCTAACAGAAGGAGATAATTAACTATGAAATCCACGGCAATGATGAAGACCGAGGGAAATGCATTTTATCATGATGTAATTATAATACACGTCGAGTTAAAGAACTTTGAATTAGTTCTGTCCTGTAGCGGGTACTTCATACCGATGCATGCTCTGATCATGGGGCAAAGGCTTCTGACAAACACTCCCAGTAAATCCTGAGAGGGGCTGGTGCACTCTTTTATTAGAGAGTCGGCAAACATTAGCATGGGAGTCAAGCACAATTTTGCAAGATTCCTATCAATGTTGGTTGTCCAGGTTATTATAATTCAACTCCTAGTTATATTTTCATATAGCGGACTGTACGAACTACCACCGTACACGACATGCACTCAGCCCGTCCAATCTCCAATACTTGACTGGCTTTTGGCCTGTTGAATTTCGGCTCAGTCCGTGAAAAATGATGGATACAGAATGACAATGCTATGATGACGTTTAGCATGCGACCGGCAGATCAAAACTCTGCCTTTGTGAACAGTAACACCAGTCTCAGGGGTCATTCGGGGCTCTGTATGAGCTAGAATAGGTGGGCCATGTTTCTCCATGTTGTAGGCACAGGATCATGTACAGGCTGTGAAGCGGAACTTCTGAACCGACGGCGAACGTCGGAGGCACAACCCTGGCAGCTATCCCATCCCCAGCAGCCAAACATCCACTGGATCAAACAAGAAAGTTTGAAATTTTCGCAACGCAAAAGTATATTTTTTTTGCGCGCTTCGAGCGGAGACAATAGTCTCTATTTCACTACCCTTTCATCCCCCTCTCTTTAGAAAATTATAGCTGCACCACTGACGACTGCGCTCTTTTGGCTGCACACCACGGCATGCACTTTATTGCTTTCAAATGTCGCGGAAGTGCAGACATTGTTATGGAATTATATTCCCTGTTCCTTTGTCTCGAGAGAACTCGAAGTACCGCAGACTGTATTAAGCCACAACCACCTTCGGCCAACGCCCAGTTTCCTCTGCCGCCCTCGACAACAAAACAACACACGACACCTCGGTACAATCACGGCGCGCAACGAAAAATGGCAGCAGCACCTCTGCTGCCAATGAACAAATACTCGCAGGCACCTCTCCCAACCGGCTCCATACGGATCCAAGGTTTCACAAAACAGCCGAACAGCTAGACGTCCGAACAGCGCAGCGCAACAGAGGGCAGCACCATTCAGCCCACAACTCATGGATGAATCTCAAACAGACATTTCAGAACTAAGTGTGACCTATTTCGACAATCCGGCACGACGCATCCAAATTTGGAACGCCTGTTCCAGATTCGGCTGCGACTCGGATTGTTGAAGTAGTGCCTGCAATTTCGGAACATGTACCTTGGAGAAGAATCCAATTTCCTGAAATTGGTCGCAATCTTGCCGAAATCGGATCATCTACTGAATGTGATGTGCTTGTCGCAAACCCAACGCACTTTGCCAAATTGTCGAGTTGCAGTATGTGCCATGCTGTGCTGCGGACACTTTTGTTTCACAGCCTCCACGACCAGCTTTCTCCGTACCCGACCTCCCGGCACCGCATCCTTCCTCGGACTGACACTGTCCGCAGGCTTGGCACGTGCAGGTCACGTGACATGACGTCATATCACTTGGCTGACTGGCACTCGGCTCCGGAGGCGGCTGGGCTGCCACCGCCTAAAGCCCTTCATAAGCCGCCGTCTTCGAACGACAGGCGCGCACATTTGAAACACGAGTTGTGGCGGAGGCTATTAAGCATCAACATTAACGAGCAAGCTGAAATCCCGAGTAAGGGAATTGGGATTTGAAATGCTGCAACAATAAATGTGCTGAGGTTTCAAAGGCGTGACGGTTCGCTAAAGGCGAACCGGATCGCTTAGATGAACTTCTGTCATAAATACACAAGTAAATAAATAAATATATGTATATATATATATATATTCATATATATATATATATATATATATATATATATATATATATATATATATATATATATATATATATATATATATATATATATATATATATATATATATATATATATATGTTGTGGGTATATGTACATATATATACATATATATGTATATATATGTATACATATGATATACATTAACCCGCGCCGTCTTTCCTGTCAAGTACTCCCACAACGTCTCGGGGGGGGGGGGCGGTTGAAGACCCCCTCTAAAATCCAAACTAAGCATCGCACGTAAACGAAAGAGGTGTCATCGGAAAGCGCTCGACGAGTAGGGTCCGGGTCCACCCCGGAAAAATGTCGCCCCAAACGTTACGTCACCAGGAGGCTAGATTTTTCCGACTTTTCACGACTTACGTTGTTTTTTACTCTGGGGAGTTCATTTTGGGGATATATGAAAAAAAACAAATTTATTTGGAATGAGAAAAGGACAGCGAAATCGACCAGGGCTATAATTTTGTTGGCCCCCCAAAAATAAAAATGTTCTTTTTTTGAAAATTCAAAATTTTGAGTTTTCAAGTTTTCTTTAATTTTCCTTTTCAAATGGGTAGAACAGGCTAGGCTAATTGTTGTTGGAAGTCAACTTACCCGAATAAAAAATGCTTACTTTAGCCAGAATCCTGTGTTTGAACTGCAATATGGCAAATACGCCAAATTTATGTGGTCAAAAACGAAAAAATTTCAACTCGTACGATTTGTTGCATCCGTAAAGATAAGCAAACGCTGAAAGTTTCATTAAAATATCTGTATCCGTTAAAGCGTGACGACTGGTTGAACATTTTTGGAGGTGACCTCACTTGACCTTGACTAACTCGTTGACCCTAGATGACCTGACCTAACATTTTTGAATCAGCATGTCAAATTGATGTGGGAAAAGGTATGCCAAATTTGGGCGCGCTGCCACGCGCCGTTCGTCCGCTATCCGCGAAAAACCTGAGGGTGGGGGGGGGGCGGTTGAAGACCCCCAAGACGGAACGGGTTAATATAATATTTATTTGCATTATAATACAATGGCATTAAAGATGTATTTTCAAGTTTTTTTTTCTCACTTTTGCAAGTTAATATATAGCATGTTAACAATGATTATTAAGACAGATTGGCATGTTATTACTCGTTATTAGTAAAGAAAAACCTGCTTTAAAAAAATTATTTTCTATATGAATCGAACATTGGCAGTTTTTCGCTTCATCGTGTGGTTCCAAGTACATTGGTAGTTTGTAGCATCTAATCAAATGGTAGCATTTTGCAAGAATTGAGACTGCATACAAACCCAAATTTTCTGGCTAAGTTCACGATGGTGATCTTAAAGCATATATATGATTATGGTGTTTAAATGAAACATTCAGCGTTTGCTTATCTTTCGGAGTGCAACAAAACGCACAAGAAGCATTTTTGATCTTGCCCTTTTGATGGCTCATTTGTTTTGCATATTTGCCCATTGGAGCTAAATCGTACAGTCTGGGTGAAGTAAACACCATTCATGGTGGAAAGTTGCTTAACCCGGTCTCTTCGGTCAGATACTCACACACCGTCTCGGGGGGATGTTGAAAGGAACCCCACTCTAATATCCAAACTCGCGTCGCACGAAAACGAGACGTCTTATCGGAAAGCGCTCAACGAGTAGGGCTTGACACCACCCCCGAAAAGAATCCCCCAAAAGTGACGTCACTAGGGGGCCTAAATTGTCTTATATCATGTTTTTGGCTCTGAGGAGTTCATTTCGGGAGATACTTGAGAAAAACCAGCGAAATCGACCAGGACCATACATTTTTTTTGCCACCCAAAAAGCAAAATTATATATTTTGTAATTTGATATTTTTAGTTTTAAAGTTTTCTTTAATTTTCCTTTTCCAATAGGTAGAGCGGATCAAAAAACGTTGTTCGAAGTCAATTTGCTGTAATAAAATATGCTTACCTTAGCCAGAGTCTTCGATTTGAACTCTAATAGGCAAATATGCAAAACTAATAAGTAATCAAAAACGGAAAAACATGAGAAATTCCTCCAGTACGTTTTGTTGCATCCCTAAAGATAAGCAAACCCTGAAAGGTTTATCAAAATATATATCCGTTAAAGCGTGACGACTGGTTTAACTTTTTTGAAGGTGACCTCACTTGACCTCGACTAACACGTTGATACCAGATGACCTGAATTCAAATGTTTGACACAATATGTAAAATTGATGTGGGAAAAGGTATGCCAAATTTCTGTACGCTACCGCGCGCCGTTCTTCCGCTATCCGCGAAAAAACCCTGAGGGGCGGTTGAAGACCCCCCCGAGACGGCGCTGGTTGAAATAGCTTCTCTGGTCCGCTCTACCTATTATGGAAGAAAAAGTCCAGAAAGTTAACACTCAAGGTTCGAAAAATGTTCCCATTTTTTTAACTTTGAGTGGGTCAACATCTTAGGCCAAGGTCGATTTCACATTCCTGATTTTATTCTATCCCTCAAAATGAACTCCCCAGAGCCAAGAATGTGATGTCAGTCGTGATCCATAGACCACCCTAGTGACCTTCCTTTTGGAGGGGAAGATGTCGAGGGTAGTTTCGGACCACATTCGTCGAGCGCTTTCCGGTGACACCACCTTCGCGTTCGTATAACGCTTGGTTTGGAGATTAGAGGAGGTGTAATAGGACCCCACTGCGACGGGCTGTGTGCATCTGACCGGAAAGACGGCGCGAGTAAAGCAAATTTATTTATCAAATCCCTGAAAGGAGGAGATGGAAGAAGCTTATCTTAGGGCAAGGATTGCAATGCCAATAGCGTAGGCTAAATTAGGTCTGACCCCTCAGGAGTCGCTGAGTGGTCGTCGACGACCACGATGGACTGTCACTTTGCTACGAGCAGACAGCCACTATGAGTTGTCGAGCAGACAGCCCGGCACAAGCCCGCCTGCCGTCCGTTTGTTTGTTTGTTTGTATATTGGGTGGTTTTCGACGCATTCTGTGCACGATCACGGCTAATGGCGCCGCCCACGCTGTTTCGCCGGTGGTCCACGGGATTGGAAGACGTCCCGGGCGGTGCTAGCGTTGAACCGGGGACCTTCGGTAGGCAGAGCTCAGCACCTCAACCAATCGGCCACATCAGCCGGGCTGCCGCCCGTTGCCATTTGAATGTCCAGTAAGCAGAAAGCAGAAGTCAGTTCTTTCAAGCCAAATATCCGTGGATCAGACGAGGTTTCTCAAGACTATCATTAAATCACAAGAAGCTCTTGAGCTCCCAGTTGGAACCCGACTTTTCTGCGTATGATACGACCTGTATCCATGAACTAGATAAGTTTAATTGCATGGGCCATTTCCCTGCAATATTTCGTCTGTATAACTGGGATCGTATATGGTACTGTACTAGTATTACTTTCCAAAGCATTACTTAAATTAAAACATTGAAAGATGTTTGCACATGGAAATGCACACCGAGCAATTATTTGACGTCATATTTCCGGAGCAATCCTTTGCAGTCCAATAGTCTGTATGGAAGAAGTTTTGCGTGCCCGAAGATTGCGTGCCCGATTTGCCGACATGGAATTTCGTATATGCCGACAAAGCTTCGTCGCTGATTTTGTTTCTGTGAGAGCGAACATTTGTGACCGAAGGTCTCTATGGGAGGTTTCTCTGGTTTCCCAGGAACATCCGTGCGAAGATTGATAGCGCAATCGCCCACATGGAGCGCGCAGCAGTGCGCAAACATACATACCAAGATTAGCAAGCGCGAAAGTTTTAAGTCAGATTATTTGGAAATTTACGCGATGCGATTTGTTGGAACATGAATAAACCGCAACACTAAATGCACATAACGTGGGCTTGACAATGATAACTAGTGCAAACAATCAAATTAATCGAATCCAGTATGTTCTCTGCACATGGTCGCCATCCTTACGTCCGGTGTTGGTGGTGAAAGGGAACATGGTCTGCATGTGTACCTCAGTCAGGAATAAACCCACCCGCATGCAGGAGACCACAGCAACAGTTGTCGCATTTTAACAGTTATCGTCAAATTATCGCATCGCTTTGGAAGTCACAACCATGAATATGAAGTGAGCCTAAGCCACACATTCGTGTGTGTTGAAACAAACGATTGTCATGGCAATGTGATGGCACAGTCTTCTCCTCAACTTAGTAGGTGAGTCCGGAGATCTGGCAGAGGTTTTTATGTCTTTGGCGAGGTACAGGGTGAAGGGGAAGACACGTTCCAAACACCTTGCCACGCACTGGCTTAACAATAGTTATTTTATCTTCAAAGAGTACACACTAAAGCATGAGCGATTCAGTACTGTTCACAGGTTGCATATTGTTCACGTTATTGCTGCTATCGTTTCCATCTAATTGTCACCACACAGATACGCTACAATGTGGCCAACACTGACTTCAAATTCTGAAGCATAGTGTAAGGCAGCATGTGAAATTAGTTTCGACGAAGGGGACCTTCAGCGACTGAATGGCTTTAGTCATAACCTTCCAAACTGGGTCGGGCTCTTTGCAATCTCCGGGGTATTACGGAAGATCTCAAATATTTTCTAAAAGCAATAAAGGCTTCTGGCAATTCAATGAGGAGTATTTTCTCTTGTTCCACAGAAGTGGGAAGCTTGGATGTTAGCCGTGACATATTTGTTACTATTTACGTACAAGTTGCAATGCAAAGAATTCCTGAAAGATGGAAGTCGGTTTGTCCGCTACATACATTCTACTTTGATAGCAATATATCCATTTTACATGAATGCGACCAGTACACCTGAAAGATTCTACGGGAAATATCCAAAGCGCCTTCGGATTTGTCTTTGTGTACTACAGCAAATCCTGAAGCATGCGATTTTCGGATTGATATTCTGAGAATTACCCAAGTCCAAAAATCGCATAGTTAGTTGTCGCCCAGCAGGTGAAAGCAGAAATCCGCGTCCCGTTGTGGTTTTTCGGCGACTGCGGAAGAACTGCGCACAGTAGAGCGGCAATATTTGGCACACTTTTACTACACCAATTGGGCATGTCTTGAGAAAGAAAAAACGGTTGGGGCTACCATTTAATGTCTCTGACACACAGCGACACCTATATATCTTAGAACGGAACTTTCCAAACATATTTATCTAAATTCCGAACGATCGATATCTGGTAATTTTTGGATTTCTATGTTTGCTGCTTCCGAGACAGATGCGCGTTTCTTCTTCGAAAACCCTTCCAATTTTCGAAATCGCTTTAAAACTAAACCACCTCCGAAGGCCCTCCGAAGTTGCGATATATGTGCCGTAGTGACTTCATTCTTTGTGCGAAATCGGAAATTCTGGTTGCGTTCTTCCAAACTCGTCATGGGATACCCGATGGTGTCTAAAATTTGTTGCGGGCAGCATAGTTTCTGAGATCCTGAGAAAGGTAGCGGGCGGAAATCGGTCGCCAACGACCCAGTGCTAGGTGGGCGTTCTGGGGTACCGTCGGGTGTTGCTTAAATGGGGGACAAGCGCAGAGGTCCAAAAGCCTCAAAAGCCCCATGACGGACCAAAATCTGACCCAAAGGTAAGCTTTCATCGCCGTTTATCTCCAGACACGCTCCAGCTTCTGTCCGTGTCATCTCCAGACGTCCGCAGTACTCAGAGACCGCACTCGATTGACAAAGTAGCATGCGATATATTAACGAGGGCGTGAAATCACGCAGTTGACACGCAACACTGTCTGTAGCATCAGCGACATCACTGTCTGTAGCATCAGCGACATCACTGTCTGTAGCATCAGCCGCATCACTGTCTGCAGCATGAGTTACGTCACTGTATACAGCATCAGCGACATCATTGTAGCATCAGCAACATCATCGTCTGTAGCATCAGCGGCGTCAGCCACGGTCGGCTGCAGAGCCAACGCTGGAGGCTCAGCACAGGTCGCCAAGGAGGCGCAATAGAACTGTGAATAGTCCCGACACACCACGCGACAGTACCGTCTCGTGAGGAGGTCGGCACCACTCCCAAGCAACGAAATTCCAAGCACATGGAAGAGTCAGGCTGACCGTGGTGCACTGCAGTCACAGGTGTGCGGTCGCCCGGTAAGCGGAGAAGCGTTTTCAGCTGCCGAAGCGCTCGCATTGTGCAAGCCGACTGGACAAACCTGCACCGACTGAAATGTACTCACGATTAAACGCTGTATTTGTGTTGCGATTATTTCGTGTTTGGTTCTGGACATAGGCCCACCTCTCAAATTCGATGGGTGGAATTGTGAGGACTCCCAGATGGTTTTCAAGAAGTCAGAAGACAAAGATCATGGAAGGCAGGGCCATGTCGGAACGTGAGTTGCTGGACGTTATTAGGCGATGAAATGTTCACAGAGGATAATGCTTAAACCCCAACGCAGCAATGGCTTGAGTAGAATGGCTAACGTCTAGTCTGAATTGAGCATCTGCTCAATTCAGCAAATGATTCGCCGTTATTCTGCATACACCCAATGGGTATCTGCGTCCAGTTCAAAAGGGTCGCCTCATATCTTATTTGTGTTCGGTTACAACCACATCAATGCGCGAAACTTTCCGAAATAAAACAGTACATGATCATTCTCAACATGCAAATGATCAATCCCTAACTTGCGTTCAGGGGTTAACAGTATGAACACTGTGCGTTGTATTTCCAACGTATCAAGAACTGTCATCATTGCAATGCTTGCAGCGTTGCTGGAGTCAGTCCACGTCATTGGGGGGGGGGGGGGGGTCAGTCGTAGGAACGGCTACCCTCTCTTTTATTCTTACTGGGTTAGCAAAACCATCGAAATTAGTTCATCGACGGAAACCAAACTGAGGTAGGCCGTAATCTATTTTTTGGGGGGGGGGGCGGTTCGGCAACGCCTAATGGATGCTGTAGGCCGAGCGTTAAACTTCCTTCGAACAGGGGCTAAACGCAATCACAAACCTCTGGAGCTCGCCTATGAACTACCTATGAACTTATGAACAATGTGAACTAATACAAAATTAGCGATCAGGCCTTATGTACTCAGTGCAGGCATCTATGCATCATTGCATGGTTGTTATGCTTGAATCGTAATGTATGGATGTTATTACTATCAGGACTGCCAGAAAGCCGAATAGTTCGGGTTATCCATGTTTGAATAGTCATGCCGGCAACTTCGGCATCATCGCTCTGTTTAAGCTTATTCCATCCAAAAAGCTAGCGGATGAATAGTGTAGAATGATGACGTGTATGCCTATTATGTCAAATACAGGAAATAGCCAAATGTAAGAATGAAGCGGTGATAATCAGGTGTCATGGAAGTTACTGAAAATCACGATGAGGCAAAAATGACAAACAATTTTCCAGAAATTACAGCATTAACAACTATACCTATAAATTGTCACGGCGACAGTTGACGGTATCTTAAGTTACGCCTTAATGTTGCCAAGCACAAACCAAACATGTATATTCATATGTGAGGAATACAATCGGTAGTGCAATATTAACCGAGATAAGGAGTGAAACTAACATTGTGGCCGGTTCAGTGCAGTGGTTTTGAAAGAAATGAACAGTTTCATCGAACTTTTATAGGACCCCAACGTAGAACGGTTCGCGTCGACGTTAAGCATCAGGTTGTGGTTGTGGAATCGTCGCAAAGCCAATGCCAGGATCGTCGCATAGGCAAGATCAGAATGGATGAGGGGCATGACAAAAGCGACAGTGTTGACAACTGAAATTGTGTAAATAAGTTAAGATGATAAATCAGATCATGAATGGAGACAAATCAGATCAAGCATGCTACAAGCGCTGAATTCCCCAATATAGTGCAACAGAAAGTCATACCAATCAGATCCAAAACGCATTACAATGAACTCCGCTTAACACCGGAATAGCAATGTCCCATGTGCTACATGCGGTGTCAAAATGGTACACATATTATGACATCCCGTTTAACGGGAGAATGAATGACTAGAATTATATCTAACGATACAGACGAGCGACGTCCGGTCGACACCCATCCCCCTCCGCCCACATACGCCATGGAGGACGAGTAAAGGGCGCGGTGACGCCAACTTATCAGACAAAAAAGAAAAAGTAAAGCATTTGCTGAGGTATCTGCAACCAGAGCAACATCACGACCGCAAGTCGGCGATTGAAGCACAGGAAGAAATCGGACGCGGTGTACACCACTGGCCTGAACGCAATTGATTGTCCTGGCATTTCTGCGCTTAAGATCCGCTGATTGTCTCCTGCCCCATGAGGCCCACTTGGCAAACACAAACCTCATTGCCAAGCATGTCGACACCTAACAACCCGGCGAGCGTACTCGCACAGTACAGTGCGAGTGCGCTCGCCTGTATGCCACGTGCCACCGCGTATTTTGGTGGCACGTGGCATACGACCAACGCGCCACGAAAATACGCGGCGGTCGTGACTGCACAAAAACACAGGGAAAACACCGAAAAATCCACATTGGCCACACGCGTGGCCCGCCCGCGGTCAGCCCGCCCACGGGTGATGGTGGATGTGCTCCCCCGGCTTCAGGTCTGCTTCATCCGTGAACGATGCCGCAGACCATCCGCCACAGTCGCACAGCTTCACGACAGGTAATCCCACGAAAAACCTTGTACCATCCACACAATCTTGCACTGAAACAATGCACGCTCACGCGCGCACACATCCACACACACACTCACACACACACACACATGTATATATATATATATATATATATATATATATATATATATATATATATATATATATATATATATATATATATATATATATATATATATATATATATATATGTATATACATATAAATATATCAGATGAGATCATGTACGACGCCCGACGACATAACAGAACGTTCCGATCACCAGCTTCACACGAGTGACCATGTGTGTGCGGACCCAAAATAGGACCACCTACCTCACAATCCATTGATATCGGCAGCATCCGCCCTCGGGGGCATTTGCCAGCCCAGTATCGCCAATAAACTACACACTATGCACAGCGATATCACCCACGCTGGCACATGAACCGCGAACGTGCAGACGCAATAGTTGGCGAGTTCTGCAGCGTTGCAGCGACACCCCACGACGTTTCAACACGCACCGACCGCGGTCGACGCCACAAAACCGGGCGTCCGACACGCGGTCGAAAACACAGCGACCGACAGCAACACAGTATCACAACACCACGCGCCGGCACCGCAGCGCCAACGCCGACAGCGACCGGGCGCTGCGCCGTCTTTTGGCCACGCGTCGGCGCCGCACCGGACCGGTGTGCGCCGGCGGCGACTCGGCCCGCGTCCGGCCATCACACGACGCTCTCCTGCTGGGAGGTGGGCGGCGCAGTCCGCACCACCGTGTGCCGCGCGGCACCGGGCGCTAGCGCGTGGTCTATCGTGGCGTAAATGACGGCCGCCTTGGAGTCGCGCGCGCGCGCCGGCTTCGTGAGGTCACCGTGCCGGGGCAGGCTCAGCTCAGCGTACTGGATGCCGTCGTCCTGTGCGAGAGGTCGGGTCAGGTCGGGTCGGGTCGGGTCGGGTCGGGTCGGGTCGGGTCGGGTCGGGTCGGGTCGGGTCGGGTCGGGTCGGGTCGGGTCGGGTCGGGTCGGGTCGGGTCGGTCGGGTCGGGTCGGGTCGGGTCGGGTCGGGTCGGGTCGGGTCGGGTCGGGTCGGGTCGGGTCGGGTCGGGTCGGGTCGGGTCGGGTCGGGTCGGGTCGGGTCGGGTCGGGTCGGGTCGGGTCGGGTCGGGTCGGGTCGGGTCGGGTCGGGTCGGGTCGGGTCGGGTCGGGTCGGGTCAGGTCGGGTCGGGTCGGGTCGCGTCGCGCCTGGTCAGTGGTGGTTATTGGTTTTACGTCACGTCGACCGTCCAATCCCGTGGCGTCGCCAATCTCGCACGCCGATGGGCCGCGGGCGAGGAGCAGCGACAGGTGAGACTCGAACCCACAATCTTTCGATCGTGAGACGGGCAGCTTACGCCTAGACTACTTGTCCACGTCTGGTCAGTGGAGCGTCAAGGTAGCTGGGGGTGCGGGCCAATGATGTCGCGTAAATGCGGAGGACAGTGCAGATTGGTGGCTCGTTGACACAACTGAGTCATGGGGAGCGATGATCAGCAGGCCTGATGATGTTCCATCTATGTTGATCTATGGCCCATCAATATTGTAGAATAGCCATCACGAATATCTCCTAGTCAATTTAGCTGAAGACATTGCGTATCTCCCTATTTTTCGTGCTTTTTCGCTCCAACATAAGTCACGTTAGTCTGAACACAAGTTCACCTGAGTTCTCTTCATGGAAAGAGCTGTTTTCCCTACGATTTTCATGTTATTGTTCCGTTGAGGAAAAACACATCAAGCCCCGTGCTAGAATCATGTATGCATCCCCTGTTCATCAACGTCAAAATTCACCTCAAGAATCATGTATACAGAAGATCCGATACTTAGTACCGACGGCATAAGGTTAACATAGCACCGAGTCCCGTACCATAAAACAAATGTCTTTAATCAGCGAGGTCAAACGTGGGTGGCTCATTTCTGGAGTACGGACAAGGCATAACGGACTTGACAATGGGTCGTCGGCAAGTCGCCGTGGGTTGGAATGGTGTCACATGGGTATACTATCGGAAGTGATGGCAGGGCGACATCGTCGGACTGGAAGAGGTCACGAGGCCGCCAGGTATCCATCAGGTAAAAGGTGTAGGTGACAAGGACAAGCCCGGAGCACAGCATGAGCATGACACGGTCAGTCAATGGTGGAGTCAGTCGCATGGATATAGTTCTGGTGACGATGAAACCAGACCAGGACAAGCCTGGAGCACAGCATTAGCGCATCATCACAGGCTATGATGGAGTCAGTCGTATAAACTTAGTTCCGGTGACGGTGAAACCAGACCAGGACAAGCCTGGAGCACAGCATTAGCGCATCATCGCAGGCTATGATGGAGTCAGTCGTATAAACTTAGTTCCGGTGACGGTGAAACCAGACCAGGACAAGCCTGGAGCACAGCATTAGCGCATCATCACAGGCTATGATGGAGTCAGTCGTATGATAGTTCCGGTGACGGTGAACCAACGATAACAGGCCATTAGCGCATCATCGCAGGCTATGATGGAGTCAGTCGTATAAACTTAGTTCCGGTGACGGTGAAACCAGACCGGGAGGAGCCTGGAGCTCATGAGCGTAAAACACCACAGACTATGATGGAGCCAGTCGTATGGATATAGTTCCGGTGACGGTGAAGCCAGACCAAGACAGGCCCGGAGCACAACATGAGCATAACACCACGGTCAGTGATGGAGTCAGTCGCATGGATATAGTTCTGGTGACGGTAAGGGAAACCACCCAAATGCCGCCGCCACTGTATCAACCCGTCACGACGAAGTCGGCGACAGGCTATAAATTCCACCATTATGTGTCTAAGCGATAATACCCAAATGGAAATGCGATTGAGGTTGCAGAATGTCACGCTAAGTGGCGCAATTGGGTCAAGACTAAACGTCAATAGCAGACAATTCATCAGTGCCGATAAGTCATGTCGAAGGACGACAGTTAGAGCACAAACACGGCCGTAACGGCCTGACATCCAACGCCATTCCCATTTACGACCGAGACGATCAATTGCATGCGCATCACGTCAGGCGTTAGTCACAGAAAGCCGAAACCAATTTGACACCGCACTTCCGAAGCGCATGCTAGCAACCGAGACCTACGATCATTGCACACAACAGTATTTTCGCTGGGAGGGTGCTAAGAATCTGATCGGCGAGCTCGCAAGTAGCCAGTCTCTGACACGGCGGGCGTATTCACATTTCATGCGATGCAGTAACCCCTCAACATTCGGCAGTCCGTTGGTGCCGACACACTGCTGCAGGAGATGCACGCTACCCCCGCCAGAGCATATTAGTAGCAGGGCACCACTACAGGGAATGGGCAGGGGTGGAGCTACCTGGCAGACGCTACCCTCGGTAGAGCCCAGAAGTAGCAGGGCACCACTGCAGGGGATCGGCAGGGGTGGAGCTACCTGGCATACGCTACCCACACCAGAGCGCAGAAGTAGCATGACACCACTGCAGGGGATAGGGAGGGGTGGAACTGCCTGGTATACGTTATCCCCCCCAGAGTCTGTCGACAGTTCATGCCACTGCAGGGGTATGGTACCACTGGACCACTGGTACCGCCAAGGGTACCGCCTCCCTGCACGGTACCATTGAAAGTGATGGGTGCCGCTATCTTGTACACGCTAAAACCACCAGAACTCGGTGGTAGCAAGGCACAAGGTACATACCACTGCCGGGGAGGGGAGAGGTGCGATTACCTGGTACACGCTAGAACCCGGAGGTAGCAGGGTATGTACCACTGCCGGGGAGGGGAGGGGTGCGGTTACCTGGTACACGCTAGAACCCGGAGGTAGCAGGGTATGTACCACTGCCGGGGAGGGGAGGGTGCGGTTACCTGGTACACGCCGTCCCCGCCAGAGCCCGGCGCCGGGCTCGGGACAGGTTGCAGCAGACTGCTCCGAGGGCCCACGTTGACGTGGTTCAGCAGACCGGTGGGCTGCATTACATCGTACTCGGCACCTGTCGGCAGACGGATCGTGGTGAAGCACCGGCGGTGCGCCGTGTCTGTGGCACATTCATGGTTCCGTGGCACACCAGCGGTGCGCCGTGTCTGTGGTACATTCATGGTTCCGTGGCACACCAGCGGTGCGCCGTGTCTGTGGTACATTCAGGGCTCCGTGGCACACCAGCGGTGCGCCGTGTATGTGGTACATTCAGGGCTCCGTGGCACACCAACGGTGCGCCGTGTCTGTGGTACATTCATGGTTCCGTGGCACACCAGCGGTGCGCCGTGTCTGTGGACATTCAGGTTCCGTGGCACACCAGCGGTGCGCCGTGTCTTGGACATTCATGGTTCCGTGGCACACCAACGGTGCGCCGTGTCGTGGCACATTCAGGGTCCGTGGCACACCAGCGGTGCGCCGTGTATGTGGTGCATTCAGGCGCACGTGTGGTGATGATTCTGCCAGCAGACGGTCGGCCCGTGTCAGTGATACTGCACCAGTGGTGCTCTATGTCAGTGACACATGCGGTGATAGTCCTAGTCCTGCCAGCCGATGATTTGACGGTGCCAGTGATGATGTGCAAGTGATGCTCTGTGTCTGTAGCACATCCACACACAACACACACACACACACACACACACACACACACACACACACACACACACACACACACACACACGTTGTGGTGGTCTGGAGCCAGGTGAGATGGACGAGCTATGTCGGCCGTGGTTCTGACACCGCCTGGAGCCTATTGGGACACACCAGATGGGCAGGCCAATCGACGACTTGTGTCGGAGCTGTGTCCAGCACCAAACCATGCTAAACGTCAGAGAGGCATGCGCACTCTTCGAGCAAGTTTGTCACCGAGCTCGCTCTGGTGCAGCGCAGTTGTAGGTGGAAGTTCCGAGTTGAGAGTATCTACACAGCGCGCGATGATTACTTCACCTCGCAGCGTGAGGTGAAGTTAGCGATGTTCCGAGTGTATTCTTCATTGGTCTACATCGACCTCATCTGTCGCTCTAACCCATGCGTGAGCATACAAGCACGTAGCAGCTCTAGCCTACCGATCGGAGCAGGAATGTCCAATTCAGTGTCAAGATGGGAAGCGTATGTCACCCTGATGGAGTCATAGTCAGTACCCCAGAACGACTTCTGAAGAACCTTTTGCCACAAAGTGTGGAATTGATGGCCGGAAAGATATTGCATGTCTAGAGGCGCAATATCCTTCAGTTCTCGATATATCCGGGAAATGACAGGTGATGGTAAACGTCCCCTCCCCATCTCCTCCCAGCCAACGCCGGGGCTGATTCGGAACGGGGGCGAGGATTTAGCCTTGCGTTCTGCCGTCATAACTGCACCGTCGGCGAGCAATTTGCGACGGAGATCGGCGGTGCTAGAGACCACGCCAATTCAAACTCCCGCATGTCGATGTGTCAGGTAATCGGTGTCCTCCTGTGGGTGACCAAGTGGGCTTTCTCCCCGTGCTCCCCCACACCCCCATCCGCTATCACGTTGTCAGTTTGTGAAGCTTTCCTGCGGCTGGCACCTGCAGGACGCAGGACGGCTGGCACCTGCAGGACGCCTGGTGGTTCGGTCGACCCCGCTGAGAACCTGGTGCCCAGAATAAGCGCATCCGGTCTGACGAAGAATCAATGATGTTTACTCCACCTGCCGCCAGCTTGTTGTGCATAGTCGGAAGCCACGGCCGTCGGCGGCTGTTGTGTGGTTCACCGAGGGTGTACTCACCGCCTGCCGAAGTCGCCGCACACCAGCCTCGCAGCCCTTTTAGTTTAGACACGGAAAGATGCTCTAGAAGTACAGAGCGTTTCTCGACGGCAAATGTTTCGGATTCCTCTGCGAATCCGCGGCGGGCGCCATGGCATTCCCAACAGCAGCGCATGCCGGAGATGTCCGCACTGTCGGCAGCGTGTCCGCGTCGGACAGGCGTCCACTCACCATACTTGTCGGAGGGCAGGCGTCCACTCACCATACTTGTCGGGCAGGCGTCCACTCGCCATACTTGTCGGGCAGGCGTCCACTCACCATACTTGTCGGGCAGGCGTCCACTCACCATACTTGTCGGACAGGCGTCCACTCACCATACTTGTCGGACAGGCGTCCACTCACCATACTTGTCGGACAGGCGTCCACTCACCATACTTGTCGGACAGGCGTCCACTCACCATACTTGTCGGGGGCAGCGTCATCGGGCAGGCGTCCACTCACCATACTTGTCGGGGAGGCGTCCACTCACCATACTTCTCGGGCAGGCGTCCACTCACCATACTTGTCGGAGGGCAGGCGTCCACTCACCATACTTGTCGGACAGGCGTCCACTCACCATACTTGTCGGACAGGCGTCCACTACACCATACTTGTCGGAGGGCCGTCAGGCGTCCACTCACCATACTTGTCGGAGGGCAGGCGTCCACTCACCATACTTGTCGGACGGGCGGTCCACTCACCATACTTGTGAGGGCAGACGTCCACTCACCATACTTGTCGGACAGGCGTCCACTCACCATACTTGTCGGACAGGCGTCCACTCACCATACTTGTCGGACAGGCGTCCACTCACCATACTTGTCGGAGGGCAGGCGTCCACTCACCATACTTGTCGGACAGGCGTCCACTCACCATACTTGTCGGACAGGCGTCCACTCACCATACTTGTCGGAGGGCAGACGTCCACTCACCATACTTGTCGGACAGGCGTCCACTCACCATACTTGTCGGACGTGTGTCCACTCAGGCCCCGTGACAGAGCCTGAACCTACTTGTGGCATGGCGATAACGTACTCACAAGTACAGTTATACTCCCGGACGGGCCTCCACTCACCATACTTGTCGGGCACCACGTCCGGGTTTGGATCGTCGGGGCCGTACAGCTTGGCGGTGACCTCTGGGTCAGCCTGGGTGGCCGGCCGCTCCACTCCGTCGCTGTCCTTGATCATCAGCGCCGAGTGCACCAGGTCGGCGTGTGGCGGTGGCTTCCGAGCGCGCCGACTGCCGGGTCGAGGCCGAGTGTGCGTCACAGGGTCACGGGGTCACAGGTCACAGGTCACAGGGTCACAGGGTCACATGGTCACAGGGTCGCAGGGTCACAGTGTCACAGGGTCACGGGGTCACATATCACAGGGTCACGAGATCACCGGCCACATGGTCACAGGGTCGCGGGATCACAGCGTCACAGGGTCACAGGGTCAGAAGTTACATGACCGCATGACGAGGGTGCCACAGGACCACAGGGTCACAGGTTGCATGGTCAGGGTGTTACAGGGTCAAAGGATCACAGGGCCACAGAATCACAAGGTCACAAGGTCACAGGGTCAGGGCTTCACAGAGTGCCGGCGGCGTGTCGTGGTTCAGTGTTGCAAAAGAGCCAGGTGTCACAAGCTGAACCCCTGTGGCATACATAGGTCACAGGAGAACACACAGCACACCGACAGTGGGGTAGCTATGGGGCGGATCAGAATGGTCAACCGCAACCTCTCTGAAGGTCGGCCAGTGGTCGTGAGGTGGCCGGGGCTCCGCCCATCGATGTCAACGGTAGGCTGAAGGAGGTCGGAGATGGCTGGGGCTGAGTTGGTGCCACAGCGTTGGTGGAGGGTCCGAATGACGCAAACAGAGGTGTTTCAGCGTCGCGGCCTTGACCTTTTCCGGATCTTGATCGCCCCAGGGCCCCCACAGCTGGCCGACTCGGATCGCAGTACCGAATTCTGGCCGTCCCTCAGGACCGTGGTGGTCCCCCTACCAACCGCGCCATCATCCTGATTAGACAACACTCATTTGGGCAACATAAGTTTGGGTTGGAAAAAGATTGTTGGGGGAAAAAAAATAAAAAAAAAAACACGTGGGGAAAAGGGACAGACGGGCGAAAACGGAACGTTGATTTGCATGCGAAATTTTGAGTGCGGGTAGGCACTGCTTAGAAGCAAGTCTGCAGCATGCTGCAGTCGTTGGGGCCGATGGCGGTTCCACGTATGATAATGTAAGCCAGCTGGAGGCACTGAGTCGGTGTCGATGTTCTGGTCAAGGACCTCGAACAGCTGTCGGAAGAGAGTAGTCTTCACGGCCTGGTAGAGTGGCATTTCCCAGCCTGTGTGCCGGTGCCAGCCAGTAGTAGCTGGCAGAGACAGGCAAAATGCCGGGCACACTCCAGACCATCGCCACGGGTACGGGATGGAAAGGCTGACTACTTCATTGGGTACAAATGGTCGCAAAGTTTCTACGCAACCAGCCATAATGCGCACGAAGTTTGCTGCCAAACGAGGCACCAGGCAAGTAATGTGTGCGCGATGTTGCCGACCATAACTGCCGTGAGCCAGCTCTGTTGGAGGTTTCCAGGTTACGGTGGTTTCGGATCGATTCGGTTGGTTCGTTCGAGGTTCTCGTTTGTGGTCGCAAGGGTGAGGATTTTCTGTCAGATGTAGGGGGCCGAGGTAGCTGAGTCGGTAGAGCGTCGGACTCTTTATCCCTCTTTATCACAAGTTCGAATCTCACAACCGACGGCATTTACCGAGTCCAGCCACGACTATTCGGCGTGAGAGGGTGGCGACGCTATATGACCTGGCGGTTGAATGCGTCGTAAAAGAACCCAAGAGGTTGGCTGTCAGACGAAGAGTGCGTAGGTGGAAGTGCGCGCTACAAAATTGCATCATGTCCTGATTGTGGCGTGTCCACAAGTGCGGGGCGGGTAAGTGGATTTGGTCCAATTAGCTATGCTCACATCGATTATCGAATTCCAGTTTGTGAGAAAGCGTGAGCTTGCGTATCGAACGTCGGTTAGTCAGGAAGGTCTGGTCAGGTTGTCGTCGGCTTGTCAGGGAAGCCTAGCCAGGTTGTCGTCGCAGTCTGTCGGTCAATATGGTATTCGTGTGATAGATCTCGCTGTTCTGTTCTGTGCCGCCGGAGAGTCTGTGAGTGCTGTCAAAAAGTCTGTCGTGAACGGTTTCGATGGTTGTGACACACTCCCTCAGCACGAGGCACTCAGCAACTCAGGTCATACGGTGTCACCTGCTTCTCACCCTGGCAGGAAGTGCGGGTACCGCGAGAAGGCCAACCCGGCAACTCTGGCATGCCGGACGCTCAGGTTATCCACCGAGTTATCGACACCCTCGTGAACGATGTCGCAATAGTCGGTGAAAGGTTGAATGAAAGTTGGATAGATGTGCGACCAAACGGTTCTGGGTACACATTGAGCAAGCGCGGCCAAGGGGTTGGTTTATTTTCAATGGGATGTTGTTAATGTGAGTGCGGAATCTGAGGTCTGTGGAAGATGGTAGGTCGACATGCATCTGTTCAGAGGCAATGGGAATGTCTTCCGGAGATAAGTTGTGGTGTCTGTGTTCTGTTTGTGTGAGAATGTCTATTGGGTTTTTATTGTGGTGTTAAATGTGATGACCCATTCTCGTCTGTAATTGTCAATATTTTCCAGTTTATACCGTACTTGTCAACTTTTCCAAGTGTATGCTGTCGTATCTGCTGAATGTTTTGAAGATTTTCGACTGAATGCGATGCGTGTGCTGAAGTTTGGTCAGCGGGGAACAAAGCGGCGTGCATTGCGAGTTCGCTAGTCCTCTTAGGCACTGGATTGCTAACTGGGGTCCCAGACCGGGCCTGTCTTGTAAACTTGAGTCCAGGGTCTTCGCCGGGTGAGGAGGCTTCGCTATTATGGCCGTCTGTCTCCTGTTGGCGGGTTCGTGAGATGACGCAAGCCAGACGGTTAAGCTACCAGTCAGTCTAGGTTTCTTCCAGCACTAGCTGCGAGAAGAAAAGCAGCTAGTGCTAAATGCTAAAGGCACTCTGCAACAAATTATTTCTAAGTACCATGAATTGTGAATCTAAGTACCATGAATTTAAATCAACGATGCTAAAGTGAAAGCAATGTCCATTGTCAAGAGAATGGTAGCTTGTCGATGAGGTAATGCAGTTGAAGCTGCGTGTTTTTGTCGCCGTCGGTACCCACTTTGTTTGTCAGAGAGAAGCGAATGTTCCACGATATGATTGCTTATGCGGTGGACCGCAACGCATTTTAGTATGTTGGACGCACATCGGGCACATCGGACTGAGACCGATTGGTCTGTTGTGGTGAATTCTGATGGGGATCCATTTATCTTGAAAATTGTTCAAACTTTTGGTTCTTTCCAAGAAGTTTGATACATTCCCACAGCGAGTAATTTATCGTGTCGCATTAGCATCACTGGCACATTGACATAAGTGTCACATTGACGCCGGCTCACATTAACATCGGTGTCACATTAATATCGGTATCACACTGACACCGGTGCACATTAACATCGGCGTCACATCAACATCCGGTCACATTGATGCCGGTGTCACATTGGTGTCGGTGTCACATTGGTGTCGGTGTCACAATAACATCGGTGCCACATTAACCTCGGTGTCACATTAATCCCAGTGTCACATTGACGCCGGTGCACATTAACGTCGGTATCACATTAACATTGGTGTCACACTGATAACGGTGCGCATTAGCATCGGTGTCACGTTAGCATCAGTGTCGCATTGACGGCGGTGCACATTAACATCGGTATCATATTAACATCGGTGTCACATTGACACCGGTGCGCATTAACATAGGTGTCACATTAGCATCCGGTCACATTGGCTTCGGTGTCACATTAGCGTCGGAGCCACATTAACATCGGTGTCACATTAGCATCTGGTCGCATTGGCTTCGGTGTCACATTAGCGTCGGAGCCACATTAACATCGGTGTCACATTAACACAAACACTCACCTGTTGTTCCTCATGCAGGCCACCACGCCGATGGCGATGATGATGAGGGAGGCGACGACGCCGATCAGCACCCCCAGGATCGGCGTCACCGAGACGGCCCCGGTCGAGGCCATGTCGCCTGCGGGACCAAGTAATGTGAGATATACCAGACGTGGGTACCATCCCGTACTGTTGACACATGTCGCCTGCGGGACCAAGTAATGTGAGATATACCAGACGCGGGTACCATCACGTACTGTTGACACATGTCGCCTGCGGGACCAAGTAATGTGAGATATACCAGACGTGGGTACCATCACGTACTGTTGACACATGTCGCCTGCGGGACCAAGTAATGTGGGATATACCAGACGTGGGTACCATCCGTATTATATAGACATGGCACCATCGACTGAGATGTGGATATACCAGGTGGGTACCATCCCGTACTGTTGACACATGTCGCCTGCGGGACCAAGTAATGTGAGATATACCAGACGTGGGTACCATCCCGTACTGTTGACACATGTCGCCTGCGGGACCAAGTATGTGTCGAGTGGATATACCAGACGTGGGTACCATCCCGTACTGTTGACACATGTCGCCTGCGGGGCCAAGCAATGTGAGATATACCAGACGTGGGTACCATCACGTACTGTTGATACATGTCGCCTGCGGGGCAAGTAATGTGAGATATACCAGACGTGGGTACCATCACGTACTGTTGACACATGTCGCTGCGGGAAAAGAGTATACCAGACGTGGTACCATACGTACTGTTGAACATGTCCTCGGGCCAAGTAATGTGGGATATACCAGACGTGGGTACCATCCCGTACTGTTGACACATGTCGCTTGCGGGGCCAAGTAATGTGGGATATACCAGACGCGAGTGCCATCACGTACTGTTGATACTACGAGCTCGATACAAACCTGTCGAACTCCAAATGTCATGAGGGGCATTTTTAAGACAGCCATATTTGAACTGGCAGTGCCCTCATATGACCAGAAGATAACGTATTCATGGCAAGCAAAAAGATAATGCAAAAAAACCAACACCCAAGTTAAGCTTGCTTTGCCGCTTCGCTCACGAGCTAGTTTTAACTCCCAAAAGAATGACGAGGTGCAGAGTTAACCTAACCTAACCTAACCTAACACCACGGCGTGGGCGAACACTGGTATTGACCTTGAGCTGTTCTCGCCTACGGTAGCCTGAGCCCTCACTGCAACCTGTGACTCATGCCATCGGCGCCATCGGCTGACCTGAGGTGCTGCTGATGCGCTTCTCTGACCTGAGGTGCTGCTGATGCGCTTCTCAGCCGCCTTCAGTGTGAAGCCGTCCAGCGTGACGGGCCGACTGCGGCCGCGGCCGTTGGCCGAGTACAGCTCCAGACGCAGCTCCAGGCCGGCCGGCAGCTCCGTCACCGAGAAGTGCGCGAACGGCCGCGTCACGTTGCGCACCAGCCGCCGGCCGACCACGTCGTACAGCTCGGCCACGAAGAACTGCGGCAGGCCGCCGTCGAAGCCGGCCGCACACTGCACCTCCAGCGACTTGGACGTCTGGTTGAGCAGCGTGCAGTTGCCGAGCGGCTCGGGGGGCCCTGGCGAGCAAGGCCGTCGTTGCGCCGGCGAGACACCACCTTTCGGCGGCCACCACGCGTCGAGTCCGCCGCGCGGCCGACCGACGTCCTCGCCGACACGCGCGGCGGCGAACATCGGGGAAGCGGTCGCAGATCGTTATCGAGCTGGCACCGGCAGCGCCCCAGCCCCCCCCCCCGCCTCGCTTCCGGTGCCGTTTACCGACGCTAATTGCCGGCAGTGCGGCGCACCGCCCGGCGCACAAATCGGGTGACTAACTGCGCGCACGTGACCGATCAGACTACGCGGCGAATGCCGCCAGCCGAAGACACGTGACGGGAATTTTGCGCGCGGATCGGCCGCCGGAGGGTCCGCACGGTCAGGGCCGTCACGGCGCTGTGGGTGACAGCACAAACCACGCCCCCGAAATCGAACGCGCTGCCAGCGGGCGGCGAGCGACGAGCAGCCTGTGCCCACTCGTGCAGCGCTGTCGCTGGCAAGTCTGTCCCGGCAGGATCGAATGAAAATTTCACCGCACAGTGCACACACTGCAAGTTGGTCGAGGCACGATCCGAAGCCTCTTCAAAGGTGAACACCTGGTCGCGTTCAGTGCCTGGGAAAATTGTGTTCCTGAAATATGATTGGTTCGATCACGCTTCAACGCATTTCACCCACTCGCGAGCAGTATTCCGATAGGTGTCCATGTCTTGAAACTTTTGCAAGTGGACACAATATGCTAGCGGGTGTGAAGCCTGCCCAGTAATTACCGGTGTGTGCTGCCAGATGCTGCCAGATGCTGCAATGTCACAACAGGTAGCTGCCGTCGAGCACTGAACCAACCGACCAACCTTCGCTCGATGCGCCAAAACGAAATAGCCCAAATCTGCTTTGAACGTGTCCCACTAAGCGAGCCCTGATCGAGATCTCCTTGCGGACAAGCAATCGTGAAATCGGCTGGTGCCTCTACGGAATTAGCCCCAGCAATCGATGCCCGGCGCGGGGGACGGGGGAGTGGGGGGGGGGGCGAGGCAGGCGACGCCACAACTCACCAGCGGGCACGATGTTGAAGACGCACGGCCTGAGCATGCGTCCCATCGAGTTGTCGGCCGTGCACAGGAGAGTGCCGTAGTCGAGCTCCGTCTTCGGCGTGAAGGTGGCCAGGCTCTCCAGACCGGCGGGTGTGATCTGCGTGCGGGTTACAGGCTCAGCGATGCAACCACCGGTTTATCTAGTCACTAGCGTGGAGGATGCCTAATTCGTTCTCGGCTGGTTGCTTGGTTGGTTGGTTATTGGAGCTTAGGGGCGCATCAACGGGGTCGGTCGCGCAGCGCCCACCAAATTCGTTCCCCAAGTTGAAAAGAGGCGCAACAGACGATACACTGACACGCATTGTTTCCTTGTTTATCTGCAATTGAAGCATATCACTGTCTTGCCTTGTAGTAGGGGTGGTGTATCAGTGGCCACATCACGTCATGTTTGCATTACTGGCGGTCACGTCACCTCAGCCTCAAGTGAACCAAGATGAATTTGGATGCAGAAAATATATCGTACCGCACTGCCGCCATATTGGATTTGCCGCATGGATCCAAACATTGGGCGCCTTGAGAGATCATCGGCGCCTGAAGATCCGACTCTTGGTGTAGTCCGTGCTCGAAATCCCTCTCGCACTGTGCACAATGTCAGTTGTGCTTCGTTTCGCGTTGCGTCGGTTGCACGCTTTACGATCGTCAGCCACATGATATGCGTTCACTATGACCTCCACTATAAACCGCTCGGTTCGTCCGATTTTCCCCCATGGGGACTAGTCTCCATTCCAGGTCGGGGCCCCGCGACAGGTGTCTCTCCGCCAGAATATTGATTTCGTCCAGGCCGGTCACGGCACTAACGCGACGTGGGTGCTGATCCAGATTGGATTAGAATACGGTGGACTGGTCTACATTTGCATTGCCTAAATTATAGATTATCAGGGCTGATTGCAAGACTGCGGCATTAGCAATCTCGTGTTCCGCTGCAATTCGGACTTGAATCGCCTGCCACGTAGCAGCAAGTGTTTCACTCAGATAGCTCGTTCAAGACGTTTCCCGGTGTTTGGGATGTAGATGGAGATTTTAGCAGGTATTTGCAAGATCGAAGCAAGGTATCAGAACGGAGCGAGTGCTGAAGTGGATGATTAACTGAGCTAATAATCATCATCGTAATGACTTGTCAGCATGAACAGAACCAAAACAAAATGTGAAAGATGCATCACAAAAACCGGAAGGTATGATTAGCTTCAGAATTGATAGCGCAGCGAAGTTTACATTATACACTTTGTAACCCCTAAGCCAGCCGACCCGCCGTCCTGCCGACCTGCCGACCTGCCGACCTGCCGACCTGCCGACCTGCCGACCTGCCGACCTGCCGACCTGCCGACCTGCCGACCTGCCGACCTGCCGACCTGCCGACCTGCCGACCTGCCGACCTGCCGACCTGGCGACCTGCCGACCTGCCGACCTGCCGACCTGCCGACCTGCCGACCTGCCGACCTGCCGACCTGCCGACCTGCCGACCTGCCGACCTGCCGACCTGCCGACCTGGCTCGCTGCCGGTCCGCGCTGCGGCCGTGACCGGACGCTAGGGTCGAAAGTCCGATTTCGAACAGCAGACGGTCGCCCTGCCGGGTCGTCTGCGGGGCGGGGAAATGTCACCTGGCGGCTCGTCACTGGGAGGCCTCGCCGGGTTAGATCCGAAGGAAGACGTCATTTAACAGCCAATAGGAATTGGAGCCCAAAATACGTCATATTGAAATAGCCGATCGGAAAGTAACGAATCGTCTCGAGCTGTTTGCGGAGGGCTACTCGCGTGTTCCAGTTCTCTCAGTTAGTAGTCGGGAGACAGTCGGGCGACACGGCTCTGCGGTCGGTTCGTACGCTGGCGAATTGTTATTTTCTCGAATGATAATCATTCTCTCGTAATCGCAGCTGGCATCTGCCCACTTCCAAATTTGTATGAACATTTGCACGCCGCGTACCGAAATTGTACAATATACCGTGCACGATCGACGGATGATCTGTGTTGGACAGCCGAAGTAAAGAGAACGCGAGGCCACTGGACTATCACATCGCTTATCTAGAATTCAATATTTTTAACAACGTTGTTTCTGTATTTATCCTACGCTTCGCCCCCAAGCATCGTTCCATAAACCGATAATACATTTACGCGCACCATAACCAAGCAGTCATCATTTTTCATCATCATCATGTAGCCGCCTGATGCTGCATGAAGATCAGGTGCCGACACTGGCGAATGTAGGGGGTATTGCCTGCATGTGTAGTCGACTTGACATTGGCTGTTGTTGTATGACATAACTTCGATGAATGTAAAATGATCTGGCCTCCTCAGACAAAGATATAACCGTCGATTGGAAATAGTGATACTTGTATCGGCCGATCCCTTGGCGTGGACATACCTGACATTAATTCACCATGTTGTTAGAAATTTGCCAGTTATCGCCTTGCCACGTAGACAGCGTGATGACACTAGTTTGAGTAACATGCATTCAATATATTGAAGCTATTTCGTTCAAACGTTCGAAGATATTTCCCAAAGCAGTAGTTGAATGTAGCAGCTAATGAGAGACATGGAATAGTAATTGTTACATAGCGTGAATATTGCTCATGGCGTGGATATTGCTCATTCATTCAGCCGAAAGGCACAAATAAAAACAGCATCTACGGAAAACACAGGACCTGACATGCATAAAAAGAGAGTTGGTGTTTTTCTTCCAAAATATCGGGTGCCTTCCACCTCTAATGTACCACGCACATTGCCTTGTAAGAACTCGGGACCCTATCCAAGCGTTATACCTCTGAAAAATTGACACCGCCGTACAGCGCTACTCCGGCGTACATGTAACTAACCTACCAGTTGCCCAGAATCTCTTAATCCCCTCTCTGTTTCTCTCTGTTTATCTGTTCCTTCGTCTATCTGTCTCTCTGACTCTCCCCTTTCTACCTGCCTCTGCCTCTCTGTCCCTCTATCCATCTGTTTATCTGCCTCCCTGTCTATCCGTTTCTCTGTATCTCGGTCTCTGTCTCTCTGTATATCTGTATATATGTATATCCGTATATCTGTATATCTGTTTCTCTGTATATCTGTTTCTCTGCATGTCTGTCTTTCTGTATATCTGCCTCTCTGTATATACGTCTCTCAGTCCCTCTGTCTCTCTGTCTCTCTGTCTTTCCGCCTCTCTGTCTCTTTACTTCCTCCCTGTCTTTCTGCTTCCTCTCTGTCTATCTACTTCTCTGTCTATCTGCCTCTATGTCTCTCTGGCCCTCCGTCTATATGTTTATTTTCTATATTTGGTTCTTTGTCTCTCTGCCTCTCTTCTCTGTATCCTGTCCCACCGCCTCCCTGTCTTTCTATCCATATGTTTCTCTGTCTTTCTGTCTTTATGTCTTTCTGTCTCTCTGTCTCTCCTTTCTGTCTCCTCTATCATTGCTTCGCTGTCTCGTTGCCTCGCTCTCCCGCTCTTTCGCTTTCTTGTTACCTTGCTCTCTCGCTCTCTCGCGCTCTTTCTCTCCTTCCATACTGACCTATTGATCGGCCGTCTGGTCTTTTGTCCAATCGTAATTCACAGCGAGAACGTTGACATTATTTGGAAAGATTCGACTAACCTGGGAATCAGGAGCCGTCGACTGACCTGAAAGGCCCTGTGAAAGAGACGACTGAACAGATGAAGGGCTTCAAACATTTAGCTGATCTGTGGGGCAAGAAATGAGCCATGGTGACCTGTGAGTGTGGAAATGTGAAGGGAAGGCGGGCAGTGACTTGCAAATGATCCGAAAGAGGGCAGGAGAGAAAGACGAGTCAGCTGTGACACGCAAGACCCTCCGTGAGAGATGCGACCGTGACTCACCTGCCGAGGAGAGAGCGGTGACTGACCTGCGAGAAGGGTAGGTCGAGGGTCTCGGTGGAGCTATTGAACTGCCACTTGAAGGTGACGTCGGCCGGGTAGGCGTCCACCCGGCAGGAGACGCGCGCCGCCTCGTTCCGTGCCGTGCCGTAGCGCACCTTCTGGCCGGAAACGCACACGGGCGAATCTGCCGAGGGGACCTCACCTCAGACGGAGCTGTCTCGTCACATCGGCCTCCGTTGAGATGTCACATAATGGAGCTGTCTCGACACACCGGTCACCTAATGGGGCTGTCTCGTCACACCGGCCTCTGTTGAGATGTCACATAATGGAGCTGTCTCGTCACACCGGCCTCTGTTGAGATGTTATATAATGGGGCTGTCTCGCACACCGTTGAGACTCACCTAATGGAGCCGTCTCGACACACCGGCCTCTGTTGAGATGTCACCTAATGGAGCTGTCTCGTCACACCGGCCTCTGTTGAGATGTCACCTAATGGAGCTGTCTCGTCACACCGGCCTCTGTTGAGATGTCACATAATGGAGCTGTCTCGTCACACCGGCCTCTGTTGAGATGTCACATAATGGAGCTGTCTCGTCACATCGGTCACCTAATGGAGCTGTCTCGTCACACCGGCCTCTGTTGAGATGTCACATAATGGAGCTGTCTCGTCACACCGGCCTCTGTTGAGATGTCACATAATGGAGCTGTCTCGACACACCGGCCTCTGTTGAGACGTCACATAATGGAGCTGTCTCGTCACATCGGTCGCTTAATGGAGCCGTCTCGACACACCGGCCTCTGTTGAGATGTTATATAATGGAGCTGTCTCGTCACACCGGCCTCTGTTGAGACGTCACCTAATGGAGCTGTCTCGTCACACCGGCCTCTGTTGAGATGTCATATAATGGAGCTGTCTCGTCACACCGGCCTCTGTTGAGATTACCCCGGCCTCTTTGAGATGTCACCTGATGGAGCTGTCTCGTCACACCGGCCTCTGTTGAGATGTCACATAATGGGGCTGTCTCGTCACACCGGCCTCTGTTGAGACGTCACCTAATGGAGCTGTCTCGACACACCGGCCTCTGTTGAGATGTCACATAATGGAGCTGTCTCGACACACCGGCCTCTGTTGAGACGTCACCTGACAATTCTGTCCCATCACACCGGTCTCTATTGCTCATACTGTCGTCCACATGCCACTCGCAAGGCCAAGGCCGCCAGGAGTTAGAGGCTTTGGTACTTTGTGGTACTTTGTGGGGCACTTTGGTTCATATTTCTGGGATACGCCGTTGCAGGAACGCATGCACCGTGGTGGTGTTGTGATTGGTGCTGTCAGAGATGCAGCAGTAGCTCTGAGAACACAGTACTTCGTCCTCACGCCAGTGCACCGCAAGCGAGTTCACCGTACACTGGGACGAATCCCACTGGAAGTGTTGGGCTGCGCACCACAAATGAATACTTTTCGGCGAAGCTACACTGGACTTCGCCCTCCTTGGCGGCAGCCAACGCGTAGGTGAAGTGCTGACCTTGTTTGTCAGTCACATAGTGGTGTGTGGTCAGCTTCTCGATTTGCCGGCTCAAATATCACATGCTTTCCTCTTTGATATGGACTGCTTCTACAAGTGTCCAGCGGTGCGTGCTCGTCTACCGATTGTATATAATCTCCGCATCGGTGTCAGGAGGTCTATCCGAGGTCCGAGGTCCGAAGACTATCCGAGGTCCGAGATCAGTATCAGAGGCAGCGCCACGGTCAGCGAGAGTGAGCAGTGAGCACTGGACACTCCAACACGTCGTCACCCCTTGTTTGTGCCCTTCCTGATTTGTCATTATATGAGCATATTTGCATTCTCGCGATGTAATGTATGGTTGTGCGAATGGTTTCTCGGTTAACAGAATCTGATTGCTGTGTTGTGGATTTTTCTCCTGTTGTAATTCATCCAAGATATAACTCATAAATAATCTACCACCGCAATTCGAAAACATTTTAGCTTTAGGAGAAACCCAATTTTTAGTAGATCACGTGCAGTGCAGTAACGTTACGATTTTATGATTTCAAAAAGTCCGTAAGCGCAAATTGTGAAGTCGCCAAATGATGCAGTGGATTCTTGCTAGTGAAACTATAAATGGCTTTCTACGATTCAAATTGTTGTTTTCATTCAGCTAAAAACCTCCAAAGACATTTTTGTTGAGGCGACATTTCAAAAACACCCGAGGCTGTAACTTCTTGACCGTTGGTCTTAGCCTTCTAAAATTGCACAACTGCGTTCGGCTCATCAGATGACCCCACATAATTATTTTGATCAAAATACCAAATATTTGGTATCATTTTGGCCGTTTCACTTGCCGATTTGTCGTGAACTTGACCAGCTGGTAGAACGTGACCATGATATTTTGTAGCTGGTGAATCGTGATCGTGAGAATTTGCAGCTGTTTGATCGTGAGCATAATATTTTACAGCCGATAGATTGTGACCATAACATCTTGCAGCTGGCGGATCGTGATCGTGAGATTTTGCAGCTGGTAGGTCGTGAGCACAATATTTTACAGCCGATAGATCGTGATTAACTATAGAATAGATACAATTGGTTTGCATTGCAATAGATACAAGTCGTGATCGTGAGATTTTGCAGCTCTCGGATCGTTATCACGAGACATTACTGCTGGTCGTAGGCCGCACATGCCGCTCCAATTACAAGTGCGGAAACAGCTGCGTGCAACAGGTCCCCCCTACCAGTGTCACGTCCGGCGTAATTGACCCAATGGACCGGGTGAGCGCCACCGACATCCCTCTGCCGACAGTCTCAAATCATCGGCTCCGCTGCGATTCCATTTTGCAGCGTTTCTTCTCGCCGCCCGGCGATTGTGCGCTCTCTCGGTCTGTTTCGCTCAATCAAAGGAGCGGCTAGTGGATCGGAATTCCTTTCATCAGTGTCGCCCCAATCGGGCGGCACGTGACTGCAAAAGTCGGGCGCAGTCTGAAGCGTTCCCGGGCGGAGCTGGGGCCACGCTCAACATGCTGCTTGCGTTCAACATTCGCAGAGGTGGTCGGGGCAGTGTCGGAAGGGGATTTCGCT
Organism: Imbricaverruca yamaguchii; assembly: GCA_034440575.1. NCBI lineage: Eukaryota > Metazoa > Arthropoda > Thecostraca > Neoverrucidae > Imbricaverruca > Imbricaverruca yamaguchii. Next base: position 2,362,414 of record JAOTOL010001624.1, read on the forward strand.
ACCGATGGGATGGAGGGGTCGGTGGCCAGGCAGCAACCAGAATTGGGCGCGGCGAAATGGACAATACGCCTTGGATCATTTGTTATTGACTTGAAGCGAATAAAGGGCGTAGCGCACTCGGGACTTTCAATCGCGACGGCGAAAATCAAATCGAGGGATTTCATTAAGCCAATACACCCAATACACCCCAAGTATTCGTGGCAAACAATGTGATTCCAACAAGGCACGCGCGAGGTCAATAGAATCACGCCTATTTCTAGAAAAAATGTGAAAGTCGGAGAAGAAATTTGCACGTCAAAAAGTACCATCCATGATCGACGTGCTCCGGATCAGGTGACAAGTGAGGTACAAGTGGATATTTATGTTTAAACATCATGTTTCTGGGAAACCTTTCATGCGAGGCGGCTAACGTGCACAAATGAAAAAAAAAATTATAAAACCCCCCCTGGGACCAAATTTGGTAAAGGCCCCCGCCCCCCCCCCCCCCCCTCTATTAGAAAAAAAGGTTGGAATTCCCCCCCCCGCCCGCTTTTACCCCCCCCCCGGGGGTGTTAGGGGGGGGGGGGTAAAAAAAAAAGGGGGGAAGGGGGGGGGGGGGGGGGGGGGGATGGGGCACGTTAAACTTTCGGTCTAAATTAGCGTCAACTAGTTCATGGAACCGTTGGGGGGCGGCTCACGAACAAGATCTGCTTATCAATAGAACCCTGGCGCAGCAACTAATTTTTTATAATGCGATCGGTGGCGGCGACAATACCTTGTCAAAGAAACACGCCAGATTTCTGTAGTGGTTGGGAAATGTTCAATTGTTAGCTGGCACAGGCAAAGATACTGCATGTCAGCGAAACCCACCTCGTGGGCACGCACTGCAACAGGGTCATCTGTCAGATGCATAGTCACAGTCCTGACTGTCAGACATGAAAACGGCTAACCTTCCACGTCACAGGCCACACATCCAAAGGCAATGGCTACTAAGATTACGCTAAGACTACGCAATGCCTACCAAGACTTACACCATCAATTAACCAGCATTTAAAAGCAAACTGTGCCGCAGAAAGACACTCTTATATTTCATTCACTTTCTAAATTGTGCCAGGTGCTCGTTTGTGGGTGGCGGGCTTGCTACGACCATGTTAAAGCAGATGGGAATTGTTGCATGCAGCAGCGTTTTTTTCTCCTCCCCCACCCCTTCGGCATCTCTCGATCGCCACCACCAAATTGTTTTGGTACGCTTGGTATTCATGTTTGACAGAAATCAGATGAGGGTGCACATCCAGGAAATTACTTCTGAAGGGGCAACTTCCCCTTCAATGCTGACTTTGCCCATATTAACTTCAACTTTTAGCTTGGGACCTTGTGGATTGTGCCCCCTCCAATCCATTTGGGGCTGTCCATTGCATTCATGTACACCCCCCCCCAGAATAATTTTCAGAAATCAGCACCAGAGGCCCGCACACTGCATAGATGGCTATGAAAAACAAATGGATTGAGTATATGGGGGCGCAGAGCGGCTTGAAGATAATTCATGCTCAATGCGAAAGCACCACAAGTGCGGCGAATTTACCGACATCTATCACCAACTCCCTTGGGCAGCTGCAGGTTGTTCACCTGTGCGGCTCTGGTCCGATGAAGCCACGAGATGATATGGACGCCTTGCCGGTGCACTTCGACTGCCACCAGACACTGAATTGGCTGCGTCGCCAGAGAAATTGAACGAATCCCCCGAGAACGGGGCCGGAGGTGGGGGTCGGCCTCTCGCAAGCGGTCATGCTCACTTGCACCAAGTAGTCCGCATGCTCACATGGAGTTCACTGATAACCGCAAATCGCGAAACGTGTCAGCCCGAGCGCATATCTGTGCACATGCAAGGAAAATCCAACAGTCTGATTGATTGGTTATTTGGATTCGCGGGTCTGTCGACTGCACCGTCATTTAGCGGCCAAGATCCAACAGTTTGCGCCTTCCTAAGCGCGAATAGTTCATCCGCCCACACCCACACACATCCGAATACGGACAACTGAGCCACAAGGGAAATCGGGACAACCACATGTCATATCAGTTGATGGCATAGCAGGTGATGGACGAGCTCCGGAAGCAAGGAACAGGGGCCTAGGAGCGACAGGAAAAGTGGGGCGATCATTTTCAGGGAGGTGCCATTGATTGAGAAAGTTCGATGGTGGAACTCGAGGCCCTCGAGGCAATAGGCCCCTTCCAGGAACTCGAGTGTTCCTGGAAGGGGCCTATTGCACCCAGATAGACGTCTTCGCCTGAAAATGTCAAGATGGTGAACCCGAGCAGCCTGGAGAGGCGACTTTTTCCAGTAAGAGGGATGCTCTCTCGAGTCAGAGTATGCGGTATGGCCTGCGAAAAGTGGGCAAGGGGACAAGTTTTCCCCGTTCCACTGTCCCCTCCGTCCATGGGAATGGCATCTCGCATTTAGTACACTTCCAGAGGAACGGCAAACACTGGGCTTCATCGGATATCGGACGGATTAATCGGATCAGCATCACCTACGTTTGCACCTGCAACTTGTTCCGCACGTTGAGACTGTTCAGCAAGTACTTAGAGCTTGGAAATATTTGAACTGATTCAGACGTCGTCTACGTTTGGATAATTCATCGTGATATATTGATGTATACATATACGCATATATATATAAGTTTGTGTATATATATGTATGCATATGTTTTTATATATATATATATATATATATATATATATATATATATATATATATATATATATATATACTGGAAAGGTTGGACGGTTTGAACTGGTCTTGCGTGTAGCCTATTCAATCTGGAGATGTCAACATACCACGTCTAGATATTAAGCTGAACAGTTTTCCAATGACACGCACGCCTCCCCTTCCTACATGCATTCCAGAACCACGCGGGGTCAGCCCCGCCCACCCCGCACGCGACGCGCCCGATGAGGCAGGTGGTAGCGCGAGGGTCAGGTGGAGCTGCGGTCGGCCGTCCGTCGGCGGCTCCAGCTGTGCGCTGATAAGGCCGGGCCCGGTGGGGGTCTCCCGCTCGGACGGCGATCGATCCCGCCACCGTCCACCGCCGCACACGGTCTGATCGCCTCACACGGCCTGATCGCCTCACACGGCCTGATCGCCTTACACGGCCTGATCGCCTCAGGCAGCGAAAATGCGGTTTCCCTTCAAGTAGAAATTGCATACCTGAACATGGTGCAACCCGCAGAACTCGTGCGCGCCGGGCTCGGTGAGGAACCGACTGCGGTAGAATATCTGATCCCAGTGCTAGCCCGCCGAACACAGATTAGTCGAAAAATCACTGGGACCGTTTGTCATCGGAGCGAATGCTGTAAGCAGCGGGAATGCGGTTTCTCTTCAAGTGGAAAGCGGTTGAATTTCGGAAATGTCATGGCACCCATATGGCATTGCGCGAGAAAACCAACCTAAAGCTATCTCCTCGTATCCCGTTAAAAAACCGCAATGTCCTCTCGCCACCGGGCAGCACAATTGCCAGCGAACCATTCATTCAGCTAACTAAATCCGTCGACTAGGTGACGACAAATTATCGCCAGCATCGACTGCTACAAAAAAAAAGTGTCCTCTGCCGCCGCTACGGTGTTACCGTGTTACACCGTTACGGTGTCACGGTGTTACGGTGTTACCGTGTTACCCCGTTACGGTGTTACGGTGTTACGCCGTCACGGTGAACATCTGTCGGCCGAGCGCTGTCTCGGCAAGCTGTGCTTCGCGACCGCCTCCGCCCTCAAGACACAGCCGCAGAGCCACCTCGCCCACCGCGGCCTGCTCCTCAGCCGCCGCCGCCCGGCCCGGACGCCGTTCTCGGCCTCCTCCGCCGCGGTCGGACCACAGCCGCCCTCTGCTCCGGTGGCACACCACCGCGATCGCTCCTGCACAGCCAGCAGGCTGTCGTTCGCCGGCGCCCTGGTCGCCAGCAGGCTGTTCCACCACCACTGGCAGCTGGCGTCACGCTACGCCTCGACCGCTGCAGGCTGCTGCATCGCACGACCCTGGCTGCTCCCTCTAATCACGCCGCCGCAATCGGGCCTCGTCAGCGCCATAATCCGGACACATCAGGCATCAAACCGGACATCAAACCGGCACACTACTAATCAGCGGGACACTAACGCGTCGACGTGGCCTTTAAACCCAGACTAACTGGGACAGCAATACTAGACTGGTTCCACCTTAGTGGGGCATTGCTCCGCCACCGCGGCCGCCGCAGCTCGACAGACTACGCCCGCATTGAGTCATTTTCGCTCACCATGCAACCGCCGGTGGAATACCTAGACAATGTGACTCCCCCGGGGGAATACCTGGACATGGTGCCACCCGCCGGGGGAATACCTGGACAGGGTGCTACCCGCCGGTGAATGCCTAGACAATATGACCCCTTCCGGTGGAATACCTGGACATGGTGCCACCCACCGGGGAATACCTGGACATGGTGCCACCCGCCGGTGCAATGCCTAGACAATATGACCCCACCCTCCGGTGGAATACCTGGACATGGTGCCACCCACCGAATACCTGGACATGGTGCCCCCCCCGGGGAATACCTGGACAGGGTGCTACCCGCCGGGGGAATACCTGGACAGGGTGCCACCCGCCGGGGGAATACCTGGACATGATGTCACCCGCCGGGGGAATACCTGGACATGATGTCACCCGCCGGGGGAATACCTGGACATGGTGCCACCCGCCGGTGGAATACCTAGACAATGTGACCCTATCCCCGGTGGAATACCTGGACAGGGTGCTACCCGCCGGGGGAATACCTGGACATGGTGTCACCCGCCGGGGGAATACCTAGACAATATGGACCCCACCCTCCGGGGAATACCTGGACATGGTGCCACCCGCCGGGGAATACCTGGACATGGTGCCACCCGCCGGGGAATACCTGACAATGTGCCCACCCTCCGGTGGAATATGCCACCCGCCGGTGGAATATCACCCGGTGTACCCTCCGGGGAATACCTGGACATGATGTCACCCGCCGGGGGAATACCTGGATAAGGTGCTGCCCGCCGAGCTCGTACATGGCCGGACCGCTGTGTGCTCCGCCGTCTATCCCGCTGAAGGCGACGGGCGACACAGCGGCACGCCGTGACAAATGTGACTGCGGCCACTCGCATATCCCCCGGGGACTCGCCTGCATCCTCCGGGGACTCACCTGCATCCTCCGGCGACTCGCCTGCATCCTCCGGGGACTCACCTGCATCCTCCGGGGACTCGCCTGCATCCTCCGGGGGACTCGCCTGCATCCTCCGGGGACTCACCTGCATCCTCCGGGGACTCGCCGCATCCTCCGGGGACTCGCCTGCATCCTCCGGGGACTCTGCATCCTCCGGGGACTGCCTGCATCCTCCGGGGACTCGCCTGCATCCTCCGGGGACTCGCCTGCATCCTCCGGGGACTCGCCTGCATCCTCCGGGGACTCGCCTGCATCCTCCGGGGACTCACCTGCATCCTCCGGGGACTCGCCTGCATCCTCCGGGGACTCGCCTGCATCCTCCGGGGACTCGCCTGCATCCTCCGGGGACTCACCTGCATCCTCCGGGGACCTGCATCCTCGGGCCTGCATCCTCCGGGGACTCGCCTGCATCCTCCGGGGACTCACCTGCATCCTCCGGGGACTAGCCTGCATCCTCCGGGGACTCGCCTGCATCCTCCGGGGACTCGCCTGCATCCTCCGGGGACTCGCCTGCATCCTCCGGGGACTCACCTGCATCCTCCGGGGACTCGCCTGCATCCTCCGGGGACTCGCCTGCATCCTCCGGGGACTCGCCTGCATCCTCCGGGGACTCGCCTGCATCCTCCGGGGACTCGCCTGCATCCTCCGGGGACTCGCCTGCATCCTCCGGGGACTCGCCTGCATCCTCCGGGGACTCGCCTGCATCCTCCGGGGACTCGCCTGCATCCTCCGGGGACTCGCCTGCATCCTCCGGGGACTCGCCTGCATCCTCCGGGGCTGCCTGCATCCTCCGGGGACTCGCCTGCATCCTCCGGGGACTCGCCTGCATCCCCGGATCCTCCGGGGACTCACCTGCATCCTCCGGGGACTCGCCTGCATCCTCCGGGGACTCGCCTGCATCCTCCGGGGACTCGCCTGCATCCTCCGGGGACTCGCCTGCATCCTCCGGGGACTCGCCTGCATCCTCCGGGGACTCGCCTGCATCCTCCGGGGACTCGCCTGCATCCTCCGGGGACTCGCCTGCATCCTCCGGGGACTCACCTGCATCCTCCGGGGACTCGCCTGCATCCTCCGGGGACTCGCCTGCATCCTCCGGGGACTCGCCTGCATCCTCCGGGGACTCGCCTGCATCCTCCGGGGACTCGCCTGCATCCTCCGGGGACTCACCTGCATCCTCCGGGGACTCACCTGCATCCTCCGGGGACTCGCCTGCATCCTCCGGGGACTCGCCTGCATCCTCCGGGGACTCGCCTGCATCCTCCGGGGACTCGCCTGCATCCTCCGGGGACTCGCCTGCATCCTCCGGGGACTCGCCTGCATCCCTCCGGGGACTCGCCTGCACCCTCCGGGGACTCGCCTGCATCCTCCGGGGACTCGCCTGCATCCTCCGGGGACTCGCCTGCATCCTCCGGGGACTCGCCTGCATCCTCCGGGGACTCACCTGCATCCTCCGGGGACTCACCTGCATCCTCCGGGGACTCGCCTGCATCCTCCGGGGACTCGCCTGCATCCTCCGGGGACTCACCTCCATGGTGTAGGTCACGAGCTCAGCACAGTGACACATGGCTGAGGGGGGGCTGGTCATCGGCTTAGTACAATGCTGCATAGCCGTGCACGAGACAGCATGTGAAGCTTGCCGGCTTACTACGATAGTAAATATTTGAGTATGTGCACAGGGCAGTCAAGATATGCAGAGAAACATCTGTAAATATTGACCCCAGATGGACTAGGGACTCATTCCTCCAACCCCACCGACCAGCAACAGTTCTGTCTTCCCCACGACGGCGGCAGAACCTACCCCGCCGTCCGGACGGCACTTTCGGCATCCTCAAATGGCATATGATGCACTTTGGTGATGCAATACGATGCTCAGGGTCGTTGCAGGCCAGCAAAATAGCCATCGGCGTAATTGCAGTGCCTATTATACCTCACGACTTGCCTCCAGACGCATGGGGAGATTGCACGTTCCATCCCTGGGTTGCATCAGGCCAATGCAATCATTTCATTTTGCATAGGTCAAGGTGTCCCGCTAACGTCACGCCAAGATGCTTCTCCGATTGGCTATTAAGAGCATGCATAATGGAACAAAAAGCTATTAAATGATGAATGACGCAATGGAAACTGTATTGCAGCATAAGTGTTTAATACAACGAAGAATGGCTCTTAAGTGCTCCTGGGTTTTAGACATTACGTAAGACGAAATGTACGCCCCTCAATATACCAGGAGGTGCTGAGCTTACATCAAAAGTAACGTTAGGGATTATGCTATATTACTCAACGTTTCGGCCAGGGCCCATCGTCAGGAGTGATATAAAAGATGGCAGGGTTAACAATTGAAAAACGCGGGAAGAAAGCGTGCAAAAATACACGTGAATCACAGAAAAGCATCCTCATTGGTGCAGACACTTCAAGAAACTCCAAACCAGAAATCAACTAGGTCAAGATAGAATCCTCTGAGGAAGCCCGAGCCGATGGTCCATATACATACTGACACATACATGCTCGCACATATATAGACATATATCCAATATAACGCGTAATACATAAAGTATAATTTATGTTTATGTAATTGTATGTGATATCCCAAGACGTCGTTTGCGTGTTTAGTTGCGGCCGTAGATTACGTATGTGTAGAGACTCGAGGACCTTCAGATCAGCGTTGTCCCTGGCTGTTGCTAGAATTTCTACTTTGAAATTTGTGTTAGTGTCGCTGTGTTCCATGTTAGAATGTTTGTCGATCATGTGTTCGCCTAAAGGTGTATATTCTCTCCGAAGTCTGGCATCTCCCAAGTGCTCATTGTACCTATCTCTGATGCTACGCTTGGTTTCTCCGACATAAAATATTACAAGATAGCGGTTGCACGTTACTTTATAAACTACGTTTTTCCGCGTGCATCTACCCTTGAGCCCGTTGCTACAGGTGTGGCACGTTCGTCTACCAGCAGGGCATGGCGGCAATTCCAGGGCTGAGCGGACCAGATAAGATTTCAGCGTAGGTCCGCTAGTCCAGGCTACCCTAACATGGTTTAGATGAGACGAACGGATGGCTGCATTTACCTGTCGACATAGTTGGTCATCGACAAAAGGAAGTCTCATGTAGACATAGTTGGGATTGCTACCCGCTCGATGCCGACGTTGCCCACTTATCCTACTCCTGTTGTGAGGGTGAACAACACGAGCGGCAGAGTGTACCCGATGTGCTGGGTATCCGTTTTCCAGGAAAAGAGTTGTCATCTTCGCAAGGCTCCGCTGGCACGAAATAGTATCGGAGGAGACTCGTGCTGCTCTCCTCATTTGGGATGTTAAAACTGCCTTTTTAGTGGCCATCGGGTGGGCCGAATCATAGTGCAAGATGATGGGGGCTGCCATTGGTTTAAAGTACAGTTCGGTGGTGTAGCTACCATCAGCCTGAACTAGAAACAAAGTATCAAGGAAAGGAATCGAAGTGCTATGAGCAGTGTCTTCTAAGGTGAACTTCATGCTGGAGTGTTGTTGGTTAATTTCTGCAAAGAAGTCGAGCAGAGAGGCCAAGCCATGTGTCCAAACAACATGTATCCAAAATATCGTCTATATACCTCATGCAGACAGCTGGTTTCAAATCTTACGAAGCTAAGAAGATCGACTCAAGGCGGTGCATAAAAGCAATCGCTAAAGGAGGTGCACATCGGTTACCCATAGCCACTTCTTTCGTTTGCTTGTACATGGAGTTACCGAAACGTTCCTTCACACCAAGTGACTACGTTAACGCATGTTCAGTGATCAAAAGCCTGGTGTCAAACGTCCGTCCCACTCACTTACTACCCAGCATCACCTCACTTACTACCCAGCATCATCTCACTTGCTACCCAGCCAGCATCACCTCACTTACTACCCAGCATCACCTCACTTACTACCCAGCCAGCATCACCTCACTTACCCCCTACTCATCTTTATCTCATCATACATGCATCATTGTCTCCAAAATCACCTACCCAGCATCACCATCACCATCACCATCATCGTCATTATCGTCATCGTCGTCATTACGTACTATCTGTCCATCGTCATTTTTCTTACCATCTACCCAGCATCACCTCACTTCCCACCTATCCCATTATCTATCTGGCCATCGAACTAGCATTACTTCAGCTACACCTCACTCATCACCATGGTCATCATCACCACCATCATCAACACCATCGTCATCATCACCATCGTCATCATCACTCACCAGTTACATATTTCCACAACCGAAAAACTATGCAAGACCCTGGGGCGTGACAGGTGTCTCACCTTTCCCACGAGACGCAAAGTGGGGAACTGAGGGGTAGGGCGCACCTTGAATTCACGGGTAAGGAGAACGGTCCTCCTTTTCGATAGACACCAAGCGGTGACCCATCTCACCAGTCGAAGCTCGCTTACATTTGACCTTGAGGTCGATGGATCGGCTGACGCCCTCGCCCTCCGGGTTGGACGCCTTGCAGAGGTAGGCGCCGGACGAGCGCCGCGTCAGGTTGCGCACGATGAGGCTGCGGTCGTTGATGCTGACCATGTCGCCGACTCCTGACCGCACGCTCGGCGACAGCGGCTTGTCCTGCGGCAGCGGCACGTGCGACACTGAGTGCCCCGAGGCCACGTGTGCGACATTCACACGCATATGTAGGTCACGAGGGCAGCTCCTGCGGTTGGCATCTGGCGTGTTGAGCACCAGACGCTCCACAATAGCACGAGTTGACTCGGTTTCTGTTCGGTTGCAAACCGATTCCTGGGGCGGAGTGTAGCGCCACTGTAGGTCTGAAATCCTCTGCTGCTTGTAGTGGACCAAGGATACGAAGGGCAAGGAAAGAATCAGAGCGGCGAAGCTTTTACTGTCCGACCATGATTTGGACCAAAGCATGGTCGGACTCTTGAATCGAAAAGGCTGCGAGATTTACAAGCACCGCGGTTGAAAGACTATTTGCATAAGGATGCCGTTGTTCTAGCAGATACTTTAATGCAGCGGTGAGTTGGTTAGGTCGTCGATGCTCGAGAGGCAACTGTTTTTGTTGTCAAATTTGGATGCATTAGCAACAGCCATCAGGATTATTTCGTTTTCTTACACAGATTAAGTGCTTCGTTTGTATTTTGGCGCGCGACTTTTCCCGTTGTAGTCCTCAGAGTATAATGTGTCAGCCGGCGGTGCACGTCTCTCCCTGTCGACGGCCGACGTTCACGCCCGCAAAAAAGAAACCCGACAAGAACAGCCTTGGTCGCATGCTGCGGAGCGAAGGCACGAAGATGGAAGGCTGAAAGGGAAGCAGCACGGCAGCCCGCCACGCGCGCCCTGCGTGACGCCTGACGCCACGTGTGACACGCTTCACCGAACTCGTGACGCGTCCTCAAGGAGCAGCACAACGTGACGTACCGTACCGTACCGTACCGTACCGTACCGTACCGTACCGTACCGTACCGTACCGTACCGTACCGTACCGTACCGTACCGTACCGTACCGCACCGTACCGTACCGCATCTACCGCATCTTACCGCACCGTACCGTACAGTATCGTGGCGCAGTACGCGATGCCCGTATTAAAGCGATTGAATTTGGCTTCGTACGGTTTCGAGAGCGGCGGCGAACGTGAATGAACTGGAGCAGGCACCACGTCGCATCGTATTCCCGAGGCTCAGCTTCCAGTGGATGGGAGCTGCCGACGTGCAATGAATTCCAAATTGCGAAGTCCCCCCCCCCCAAAAAAAAAACATTCCAAATAGAAATTCAAAAATATCAAATCAGAACCGTTTTCGGTGGGATTCTCCGGCGTGTTGGCGTGAGATGCAGTCCACTGTACGTGTCCGTATAGGGATGAGCATGAGCCATCTTCATCAAAAGGATTCTGGTATTGAGCTCGTGACATTTTGATGCGCTGCTCTATTCGCAGGCCAAAGGCATCACTAAAAGTGTCTTGTGTCCAATCCTTGGTGAAAGCGAAGAAAGTGAAACCTCTTGCTTGCCACAACACTTCAGTACGCCGAATTCGCCGAATTCTGTTGTAGTGTATTCGTTGTACGTTTACTTGGATTCCTATACAAAGACGCCTACAAGAGATTTCAACTGAAGTTCCAAGAACTTAATGGCGTACGAAAGCAGAATTAATTGATAACACACAGCAGTTGCTAATGAGATTATTTTCGTCGCGAATGCTATTTGTTTGAATTGATGCAAGACCATTCATTTGTTAGGCTGTATGGTTAATTGTCGCATGTCAGGTGTTATGATGATGGATCAAACGAAATAATTGGCCACACATGTTTATCGTCTATCGTCCTTAAATTTCTAACGTCTATCAAAACTTAGATGTAAATGCAATGAAATCATGTCATATAATAAAGACCAATTGATGATTCAGCCCTAAAAATGGAGTTCAATATAAATGTATCATGACATGGTGACGAATGGAAATGTTGACCTGAATGTTTTCCGAACGAAACACTATATTTTAATTTTTAATTTTGGTATTACATTGACCAGCTGGCGCAAGTCAATGTTCCAGTGGCACACATAAGCACTTATATTGGTATTTAGTCGTGATGCCGATGTAAGATAGTCGCTGTTGGGTTAGTATTTGTCAAAGACGGAGAGAGGGGACTAATTAATTCCGCATCGTAGCGAAGCGTTATTGATTAACTTTAGCAGGCATTTCACTTCACAAAATTATCAAGCATCTTCATTCAGCCTCGTTTTAACGCCAGTAATCACATTGAAGTGCAATTTGTTGTATTCTCTGGTGCGTATCATACTCGGTCTCTCTTTTGCCTTTTTTATGTCAGGGCTGTGATGCTCGAAATGTTCGCTGGAGGGAGGGACACCACGTGCCCCCCCCCACATGTCCCTCTGATATCTCGCAAAGTAATCGGCTGATTTTCTTCCGAAAAGCGGCAAAGCATTTCCTGTGACGTGACCGACATCTCAGTAAATGACAATTCCGAAAATCTTGGCAGAGGCGGTTACAGGAGCAAACCAAGGAGGAAGGCGATGAAATTTGCCAGCCGGGACTGATGCATTGCTTCGCAGCCGATGTGGTCATATATTGGCCAATTATACAGTTAAAGAAACGATTTCCAGCTCAATTGCGAACGGATTTATTTTCAGAAATCATAGTCGAGTCCCGTCAGAATACCACTGGAATTGCCTTAAAATGCTTTCATTATTTATGCTCACGATAGTTTTGAGCTCTGTGTTGCCTTGGGAAACCCAATGACTTGAGCGGCGTATGATGTAAGAATATCATACTTTTACAGTGGCAAACTCAGGGACTCGAAAAGGGAGAAAATCTCGTGTACATAGTGGCGAACTAGTATCCATACGATTGTACATCCCATAGGGAATGCGTCCTTGCGTGATTTGGAACTTTTTCGTAAGACCGTTTTCTACATTGAAGTTTCTTTCATAGGTGGAGTAAGATATATCGCAATTCAGGTTTACCCTCAGAAGTCAATATAAACGGGGACAGAGATAGTCAGGGTGTAATAAATAATAACAACCATTGCATAGCGTTCCTCCCAAAAACCTTTCTCCGGTATCTCGCTTGATAGGATATGTGTTCAACACTGTCCAAGGATGTTAAAACTTCCGTTCGAAGCACAGACCAGCAGCCTTGATCTATATCACCTGCATCCGAAGTTTTTGACAATGTACATCACCAATCTTAGCCGTACCATGAACCGCCCTTTACGAACACATTCATTTCAATCAAGCAAGAACTAACGTAAACCCCTGCAATAATGATTGTAGACGTAACTGATGAAATGCGTATTGAATGGAACCATTTGTATAAAAGCATGTCTCCTGGGCAACTCGCCTGGAGCCATGTCTGACCAGCGTGATATTTCCAGATTTCCAGGATGCTATCCTAATAATGTTCATCGGAGAGAATGCCTCAAGTTCAAGAACTATTTCTATTTGCAAAACTCGATCAGTCCCACTCTGAATCCGCCCCTGGTAAGCGCATACGTTCTGAACCTTCACATACCTTTTCAATTTCACATAGTTTTTAGCATTACCTTTTCAAGAGTTTCTCGTCAGTTCTAAAACTCTAAAACAACATCTAAAATAAATTTAAGAATCAAAAGAAGGAAGTCGAGCTAACTGAAATGAGAATATTTGTCAAACTCGTATGCCAAAACTATGCTTGGAGTCGCGGTTGACTGAAATGCAATTTCGAAACTCTTCCCAAAATTTCTGAAACATTGCTCATGAAATAATATTATTTCTCATCGCCTTCAATTATGCAGACTTCTACACTCGTTCTTACCAATCCTGGACGCACCTCTGGTAAGCATGTAAGCTATGAATTTCAAGTTGAGTAGCAAATGGCTTTTCAACACTATTTGCGATGATTGGTGAGGAATAGTGCAATACTTTCGAAGATAGACCAGAGCAGGTGTTTTCTATGAAAGTCTAGATATGGAAAGAACAAGAAGAATTCGCATCAAGATCCGGCATGTTCACTCCAAGCGTTCAGGAGCTGCATACGAAAAACCAGACCGCTTTTCCCCGCTACCAGTTTCATTTGCAAGGTAGGTTAGCTCAATCCGTTACTTATTTGTGGAGAAAATCGGGAGATGGCGGGGATTAATGCTCGTCGACAATGTCGTTTGGTTTACACCCTTCGCAGGGCTCCATGCAAAGCATGCACAGTTCCCTAAGATACTTCGTATATATGCGAAAAGACCAGAGCACCTAGAAAATAAAACCAGGAAAACATCTAGAATAAATTCCAGGGCAGTCCCAACTTAATGCCTGAGAATGCCAAACACATCGAGTCTAAAAAGTCAAAGTATCGCGATGTACGAACTTGTGCAAGTTTCCTAACCGCACGCTCCTGCACTGCGTTGGCCCGGTCGTCAGGGTCAGGGAGATGTACTCACGTTCAGACACCAGACGACGCTGTATACGGCCGGGTTGGCCTGTATCACGCAGTCGAAGTACACGTCGGCGCCCTCTTTGATGTCGTTCAGGTCCAGCGCGTACCCGAGGCGCATGCTCACGAGCGGCGAGTCTGTCGGAGGACGGGGATTTGTTGAGCCATACGCCGGAACGGTCCCGATCTGCAACCAAGTGCCGAAGTTGAACGGAAGAAACTGCTCAATGCCGAGCAAGACTCGACTTTGGAACGACGCGATACATAAGGGTTCGAAACAATAATGCCTGCATCAATGCGACTTGTTTATTTTTGCATCACTGAACACGCAGCATTTCTAGAATTCGATACTCTTGTGGTATGGATCAGTTCTCCCCCCCCTACACCTCTGGCTAAGATCAGTTCCTGACACCCCTGAATCTTTGCCTCACTGACGCAATGTCGTTGGCGTAGCTAGTCTGAGATGAATCTGAAACAAACACTCCTGGCTGTAGCTGCTGAACATCAAACGAAAGCCCAGCCATGCTGGCGTTGACCTCGTGATCTCTGCAGCGCCCGCCAAACGTTTGACCCCGATACCATCGTTGGTCAATGATGTCTACATGGGACGGCACAAGATCAATAGGCATTCACTCACCAGGGATATCAACAAAAACAACGGTACGCAAACAGTGTTGCTTCGTTTGTCACTCAACTTCCAATATAACAGAACCACATGCGCCACCATTGACATCTGTTGCCATATTAATTGGTCGATGCACAATCGTTGGACATACGCACCTTGCAAGCAGGTGGACATCCTGATACATAGTCCGTATTCAGGCATGGATGAGTGCAATCATCCGGCTTCAAGTGCGTTCCAGCCCGTAGGCTATTCAGACGCAGTCTATACCGGATTTTTGCGCATGTATAAAGCGCAAAAAATGGAATGTGAGTGAGTGATTGCACTGGGCGATGGCAGGCAGGGCAGGTGTCTGGCAATGTGTTGGGAGTGTGATCCGGATAAACATATATATATATATATATATATATATATATATATATATATATATATATATACATGATAACTGCTTCGTCAGAAGGCATATGAATGATAATAAATCGGGGAACAGTGCTTTCCCACGCATCAGCCTCAAGGCGCCACAAATTTGCATACATTCGGCAATAGGCACGATCAACATTTAACACGCTCACATACTGACTTTTGGACCAGACGGGACAAAAGGAACATATCAGCGGTACAGAAAGCCGAATGTTTGTTTATCGTAAACGAGGTCGTCACGGGACATGTTTGCTGTTTACTCATCCCCGACCGCTGACAACTCGAATGAGGCCGAAGAATCCGCAGTCGGGGCGCCGCCGATCAGCCGCCGGCCGTCAAAATGTTCGGAGATCGGTTAAAAAAGGAAGTCGACGCGATAGATGGATACCGAGGGAAGGCCTTATTGAACTCTGGCTGCCTCAGATGCCTATGGCTCTCGATGACGCCCTTCAGTTATGTCATACTTGCTTCCGGGGGTATTGGTGCAAATCGATTACGTAACACACCTCTTGACCTCAGATGACGATGCATCTGTACCTGTTGTAAATTCGACAACTCAAATCCTGTCCAACCCTCTGGCAGGTGAGGTTTCCCATAAAACATCTAACTCACGTGCATGCATGCCACAACATTTCCTTCTCTGGAGATCAACCTCAGAATGAAGGTAAGTTCTTAAATTGCTTCGTGTGCAATGATTCAGCTCCAATGTGAACACTATTCATCGTCGATCACCTTTCTTGGTGCAAGATTTCGATTGTTCGAAATTGGGGTCGAGGTACATATTACTGATTACCGTCCATACCATTGCATTGCAAAGCCATCCTCGCCATATATGTCCAGTTTCTGTTTTCCACAATGATGTCTCCCTGCATCTTACCTTAGCATTCTGTTAAAAGTTAACGGGACAAGTTGAATGCATGGTACAATGGCACAAGATGCTATATTCTTAGGCAAGTGTTCCAAGGTTTCGGCTTAATGCCGCCATCATGGTCCCTGATGGAGACATTAAGCCGAAACAATGGTGTGCTTTCGTAAAAATATAGTGTCATGCGCCATTGTACTTTGTATTTTACTTTAGGGTGCAACTCAATCAAATATTGAAGGTCACGGTCAGTTGATCGTCTTATAAGCGTCTGTGGAGATAATTCGCTGAAGCCAGCGTGAGAAGGTACCTGAATTACTCATCAAACTTGAACATGACTAAACTAAACAGCCATGCGGACGATACGACCGACAGCATTACTCATCGAAATCGAAACAGACTTAAATACAGATTTCCTTTCCCAGAAGCAGTCTCCACATCTTCCAGAGCGCGTACGAAATGCCAATGACATCTCCGTGACTTGATTGGACATTGACATGAAACCTGAAAATATAAAGAAAACCTCCTCGGAGTTTAACCTTTCTCAATATTACTACTCAATATTGCTGTTTCGATAGTCTAATCCGATGCAGCACTAAGTCGACCGGCGAGGCAGGCGGTCGCAAGATTCGTCCGGCTGTGTGTGACGACACCATCCAGGCTCGTTCTCGCCGACCCCCGGCAATCACACACACAGCCCCCGGACAGTGGCGCCGCCGTCGCCGCCGCCGCCGGCCGGCGGAAGACAGAACGGTGGCCATTATCGGCTTCCCGGTATGCACGCAATCGGCCCGCCGTGCGCCCGCCGTCCGCCGGCGGACGGGCGCGCGACGAAACTCAGCCGCCAATCGACGTAATGGCGCGAATGTGCGGGACGCGCGCCAAACGCGACGGAGACGGATACGGCACCGCTCGCCATATGCCCGGCGGCGTGGTGTGCGGATCACGCGGCGCGCCTGCGACGCGTCGCCACCGATGGCGCGTGCGACGAATATCCGAGTGTTGCGAATTGGCCGGAGTGAGCGACGGCCGTGCGGCGTTCGTGGCGCGGGCGACGGTCGCGGCGCGCGACATTTCGGGCGGGACGATGTGATAATTATAATGATGCGGTAGGTGGAGCTAATTGTGTTCTCGCTTAGCGTAGAGTGATGATTCTGCGATAGAAATATCCGAAGTCATAGCGCCTGTGGCTCACTGCACAATTGATTAAGCAGCTCTAGTACATGTTGAGCTTGCTTAATGCTGTTACTGTTTGTCCGCCAGAAACTAAAACGCAAGGCAGGTAGCGTTTTCTTGCGTGGAGGTAGTGCCAGCAACAAAAATGTACGTGTACGTAGACATGCGAAGGTCGAACGTTAGTTGAAATGAACGAACAAGGGCATTGCTGGTGTCAATTACCACCTACGCGGCCCTACCTCTCCGTTCTGACATTTGGATGCAAGTGCTGATAATTGACCAACTTGTCATTTAAATATGCTACAGGTGAGTCGGCTTTCCACCTGCGCTATTTCCTGCCGCCTCTGATGATATGCGGTGTTGAATACGTATAATGCGAAGAGGGCAAGCGAGGCACTATATCTCCACGTGCGAGTGTTGGCAGCAATGGCCGCGTCCACATCCACCGAAATGACGTGCTAATTTGATTCCCCTAATAGCAGGTATAGCCTAGCATAATTGGATGGTGCATTTAAATTTTAAACACATGCAATTCACACCGTCGACTGAGCTCGTGCAAACGGGATTTTAATAGCCTGACGACTCTGCTAACCAATAAGGACATGTCAGTTTATTGCCGGCGTGATGGAGGCCGATATGAGGGACGTCGTGTTTCCACGCGCCACGAGCTCTGAACAGCCTGGCCGTATTAATGCTGAGTCTGCAGCGTGTTGGAAGGATCCATGAAGGCGTGCTTGGCCTCCCGGTGCGACGCTCCACCACGAGGGGCCCGCGGTGGGACGCCAGGACGCCGCGACAGCAGGACGCCACACGTCTGCGGAGCTGTGCGACCAGGCGGTGCCTTCGTACGGCCAGGAGAGACGTGCTCACTACTCATACCCCAGCGCCACCTACCGCTGACCCCGGCCGGCCGGTCCGACACGCACCAGGTCAAGGTCCGGGCTTCCGGACAGAGGCGTCCTTCAACTTGATCCGTATGGGGCTCTACTGACCCGTCCGCCCCTCTGGGATATTGGGATCAAAGAGGCGTGTTGGTCCCTCACCACAGCTGGCACGTGCGGCGGGGACCTCAGCCTCCAGGACTCAGTCAGCCCCGGGGACGGGCCGAGGGGGCGCAACTACCTCGGTAAAACTGAGCGGATGGGTAGAACCGGAGAAGTCATCCTAGCGGCTCATGTTTGGGAGGGTTGGTGCTGAAAGGCCCGGTGAAGGACAGGGATGCTGACATGGGGTGGATGTTGGAATGGGGAGGGATGGGAATGAGAGCAGAAATACGCCCAATCTGGCTTCTCCCCACGGGACAAATGCTGTCCGTCTATCTACGGAGCACTCAATTCCCACCACCACCACGGAATGGTGGTGCCTCGTCGGGGGTTCGTGCCCTCGAAGTTCGTTCATGCATGCTCTACAGTGGACTAGCCTGCGCCACGCCATCACTAAAAGTGAATTAATTATTCAGGATAAGAATGTTGAGCGAATCTCGTGTGACGGTTCTTCAACTCAACCCACATTATTATGCAAGTATTTTTCAAACGACACATTCTATCTTTTGTAAGCTGGTTGTATCTAAAATTGCTTATCGTTGCACCATCGGTCCAACCTGAAGGTGCCCACCACTTCCTGCAACTGGCGGTGAAACATGACGAGAACAGAAAGTCACTATTGCTGCGGGAAGCGATAATCAGCTATTCTGACGATAGTTAGAGATCAAATGTATGGATACTTTCACGCATCCAATACATTTTAAGTTGGCTAGGTACAAAATGAAAGAGCATGGCAGTCAGTAATGACGAGTACGTCCTGTGGTAAGCAAAGTAAACAAGACGATCCATGGTAACCATATGCGGACAATTTGATAGCGCTCCGGCCGGTCTTGATGGTTGAATTGGCATTTTCTTGGCTTCCTTGGGCATTGAATCACGAATATGCATACTTGCAATGGAAGCTTCTAATGAAACGAGCCACATTCAAGTCATATGTCACGACTAGCCACCAATTTTCGCGCGTTTATCATCAAACATTATTTGAAAGAAATTGGATGCTCAGATCCATCCTGGCTCAAGGTAAGGCGACATTAGTGGATGAGCGTATAGAAGCATACAAATACACCAATCCCTGAGCAAAATCAAAACGAATACAAGGGGCTCGTGCTTAACCTTAGATGCATTGAAACCAAAATATACAAATGAAGCGAAAAGTAAAGTGGTTAATTACACTTCAATTTGGCCTTGTTTACCTAATTTGGCTGTGAAGAGGGTAAGCCAAAACTCCAACCGAAGGCATTATTATTGTCCGAGCTCAGCACAGGATTGCTTAATCATTAATTTAATTATGAATTTCATTGGGATTGCTGGGTGTGCAAATCAGATAACCCTTGACGATTTTGCGGTACAAGCATGCACATAAGTGGAAGCATGTGCACAGCTTCAGACAACTTCGCTACTGTTGCTTCAAAGTGTCACTCAGCCCCGATTTCCCCTGATATAGG
Organism: Imbricaverruca yamaguchii; assembly: GCA_034440575.1. Lineage (NCBI taxonomy): Eukaryota > Metazoa > Arthropoda > Thecostraca > Neoverrucidae > Imbricaverruca > Imbricaverruca yamaguchii. The sequence continues at coordinate 2,382,056 of JAOTOL010001624.1, forward strand.
CAAGAAGTAGAAGGCGAGATATGCGCACTGTCATGACCCGTCGCCTGCGTAGGTGTTGATGAAACACGCTAAGGTTTCGCCGAGAAAATGAGAGAAAAAACCGTCACGGATGAGCACGCCTCCACCTCATAAGGTTCATTGGGATTCCTGCGCTGATCTTACGGTATAGAACTTTGAGGACATTATGTACGGCTACTGAGCTGTAGCTGTATGATGGAGCATTGAGGGCATTGTGTAGGGCTGTAGCTGCAGTGGCATGCGACGGAATATTGCAGGTCGTTTTTCGTCGAAATTGCGAATTGTTGGCTACCTTATTGCTCCTAAATCTCACTTATTGCTACTAAATAGCCTATGTTGGACGTGATGGTGTGACGGACAATTCATATAATGTGTCGCATATGTCTTTGGACTTTTCAAGATATTGTAATGCAGCTGACCTTGTAATGAACTGAGCTTGGCCTCAGAAGACCCTGTCCGGCTTATGAATCTCTGTCATGTTAATGTAGTCGCTGAAACTGAATGCATCGTATATTTATCTCTAGATAGACGAACATAGTATTAGGGTACTATTTCGGAGCTTCCAAAATGAGATCAGCACTTCGACCTCATCGTATTCTTGACCTGTCGGGAGAAATGCAATTCATTGCAAGACATGAATATACGAATATAATAAGGAATACTAGTATGAATATTTCAACCTCGTGTGATTTCTTACCTTTGTACCGAGGTCGATTATGAAGAAAACTGTTGGCTTTGTGTACAAAATATTCCTTTATCTGACCTGTGATGCTGACCAGAAGCCCAAAGCATCCAAATTCTGGTGGCACCCGCGAGACCTCACCACGGGTAACTCGCATGTCGCTTCCACTCTCCACCCTCACAATATCCTGGAGAAGAAGCTGTACGCATGCACGTCCGAAGTGCCTTTCCGCGGCCCAGATGGGAGTCTGTGCAGACAAGCTGATGCTCCCGCTGTGGTGTCCTCTCCTGGACCCATGTCCGACAACACTCACATGTGCTGTTTAGAAAATAGGGCATTCGACGGCGACTTCCGCAAGCATACCGCTCATTGTCGATATGTGCACGGCATTTTCACTTATGTCACATCTTCTTCAACTTCAACGCCTTCAACGCCTGCAATTTCACTCGCTCTGGCATTGAGCTCAGTTCAGGCTTGCAGCACGAAACTGAATGTTCATAAGCAAATTCCGTGTATGGACTAGTAGTGATAGTGTCTGCAGCGTCTCATTGCAAAGCAAGCCTATTGGTGCCAGTGCCGGCATGCACGCCGCCCACGTGTGTCCTGTCTGCTGCACACCGGAGGTAGCGTGCGATCGCACATCAGGACATATAAAGTCCGCTCCGACTGGACCGCGTACCACTGTAAGATCCAGGAACCCAAGACAATGTCAGAAAGCGACGGATAGAGTAACAAGGACTCTGATGGGGAAATTGCATAATCTGAAAACGACACCAATACCAACAAGCGACACCAATACCTCTATTCAACAGCAATGCCACTAAGCACATTAATGCCACAAAACGATACCAATACCACCAAACGATACCGATACCACCAAACAACACCAATGTCACCAAACGACACCAATGTCACCAAATGCTTAGCAGGAAACAACGTCACTTTATTCTGCTGCAACCAGATGCTTTCATCATGCAGAAGCGACAAGGGAATGTAACTACAACGAGGCATACGCACCAACGCTAAATATGCCGAACACTCCGCAAAGCCAAGTTCATTATTTTCACCCCACACGCCTCATGCTCCAAATATATGTCAAACAATATGTCTTGAAGCTTGCCAATGTTGTCTAAAAATACAGCAGCCCGGACGACGATTGCAGACTTTGCAACAATTTGGACTACATTGGCGGCATCATCACTACACTCCCCGGTCGCTTTACTATGCACCGGGTATGCAGCCCCTCTATTTTTATAATGATTGTCTACGCAGTTTTTAAAGATGTGCAGTGTGCTGCTACTGACAATGGTTTCTGGCAGCTGGTTCCAGTATCATACTACCTTGTTGGTGACAAAAGACTGTCGTAACATTGTCCTGCTGTGACTAAATTTAATTTTGAATTGATGACCTCTAATTGTATCACTGTGTTACATTAAAACATTTCCGTGAGATATCCCTGTTCCTGACCATGAGCAAATTTAAAGACTTCGATGAGATCTCCTCTTAGACTTATATATCTAAATGAAAACATGTTCAATTTCTTCAATCTTTCCTCATTTGCCCGGTTGCTTATGCCATTAACCATTTGTATTGCCCTTTTGTACTCTCTTTAAAACCAAACAATCTCTTTCATAAATAGGGGACCAAGCTTGGACACAGTATTCCAAATGTGGCCTGACATATGCACAGTAAAGTTTCCTGATGACTTCCTGACTTCTGTATGATTCATTCCTATTTTTTGTCACAAACATTCTCAGTGCCTTCTTCCTGGCTTCTTTGGTCTGTTCTGATGCTCCAAATTTTGTGTTCAGAATAACACCTAAGTCCATCTCCTGCTGAATCACCGATAGTACTTGGTCACCCATGAAGTATGGAACCTTCATATTCTGCCTACCTACATGCATGATTTTGCACCTATCAAAAATATATTTAATTTACATTTTTCGAACCACTTCACAAGTTCGTCTAAGTCTTTCTGCAGCGAGGTATGCTCATCGTGTCCTGTTATTGCCCTAAAGACCTTCAAATCATCTGAAAATTCCAAAACCTTACTGCTTAAGCCCCTTGTTATGTTATTTAGAAATATAATGAACGATAGTGGCCCCAGTACTGACCCCTGGAGGACTCGACTAAGAACATTTTGCCATGATTACTTTGTATGATTTAGCATCACTCTCTGCTGTCTATCTGAAAGCCACAGCTCTATCCATTTTAGGATGTTACCTGCAATACCATGGACCTGACGCTGCATCATTAATTGTCTATGGGGTACCTTGTCAAAGGTCTTACTAAAGTCAAGATATGCTACATCAACCTGATTTCCCTGATCAAATTACTGTAGCGAAATAAAAAAAATCCAAGAGATTTGTGAGTCAGGATCGCCCTTTTCTAAACCCATGTTGAGTATCTTGAATCAATCTGTTTACTTCCAGATAACTAACTATTCTATCCTTGATAATTGATTCTAGTGCCCTGCAGACTAGGGACGTGAGGCTTACTGGCCTATAGCTTTCAATTTTCCCTCCTCCTTTCTTGAAAATAGGAACTACATTTTTCCTCTTCCAATCTGTTGGAATTTCATTTTGTAAAACTGATCTACAAAATGACATACTAAGTGGAATTGAAAGTTCCTTTTCAGCTTCCCGCAATGCCCTAGCACAACTTTCATCAGGTTCTGCTACCCCGTTTGGTTGTATTTTCCTGATATAATTGAAAACAACATCACTATCAATGAAATCAACGTCGTTTATCCGATCACGTGTCCCTAATCTGTGGTATACGGTTGGCAGATTAGTCATATCTTCCGATGTACACACTGATGTAAACTGCTTGTTCAGCTCCTCTACCATCTTACCATCCTCACTCAATATAGTCCTGTTTACTTCTAGTGGACCAATTGTGCTGGAAACTTTACTCAGCTTGTAAAAGCTAAGGAACTTTTTGCTGCCCCATTACAGTTCCTAGCCGTATCTAATTCTTTTGCTCTCTTTGCTATTATTGTTTTATGCTTCACAAGCGTCTCTCGCTTTTTGATACGACCCTAGATGTACGATATTTGAAACTTCCTTAAACACTCTAAACTCATCATTAAAGTGTGTAATGCAATTATTCAAGCATAGCTTAGTGAAATTTGCCGTTGTGCCGATTGGCCTCTCGCATTCGCTGTTCTTTTAGGAATAAATTAAGGAATTAGAAACTTTAAGTCAAATGAACATATATCTATATGATGTATTTCGCTTGAACTAATTGTATGACGCTTCCTGTGTGGACTGATTTACAATTTACACAATGAGATAAGCAATCAATACAATCCAGAGAGTAAGCACAAAGCAAGCTGACGAAGCGCAACACACTTTTTAATCAGTTCTGCAATGGAAATACATTCACAATGTTATATATATATATATATATATATATATATATATATATATATATATATATATATATATTCAACGTCAGTGTTAGTCGGTAGGATTTTTAAACTGGGCTGAATAATGGGGTGGCGGTGCTTTGCGAGCAACCAAAATGAGCATCAGCATATATTTATATGTGGATATATATATATATATATATTTTATATATATATGGTGCTCGTTTTCGCTGTCCGCAAAGCGCCGCGTCCCCATTATTCAGCACAGTTTTAAATCCTACCGACTAGCGCTGACGTTGATTAAAACGAATCGCCAACTTAATTAACATTCCTTCAAAATCCATGAGCATCCGCGTTGCCGGTCGGTATCATGCGCATGAAGTTGCTCGGAAATTAATAGAGCAGTCATCCCCCATCTCATCGGGCGGTAAGGCTTCCCCGACAGCAGCATCCCCGGAAGGAGACCTGTGGGGATAGATCATACGGAGGCACTGGACTTGCGTGACCACCCACTGCAGGCTCATCATCTCGAGTGATTGATGTACTATGGGCAGCAGCTCAATCTCGAACCCGCAAGCTTCCCGCTCGAGGAGTTAGCTCTCACCGGACATACAGGCATTGCAGCTGGCCTAAAGCAGTCGAATGAATGTGGGGTGTTTGGATTCCAAAACGCGTGCCGTATACGATGACGACCCTATACAGCACCGCGAAATATTTGTGCCCGGCTTTCCCGCTCGCAACCGCGCGCGGGAGCAAGCGCAACCGCTCGTGCTTGCGCGGTGTCTCCTTTCTACCAAGGAGTTCCAGCGGACCTCGGTTCCACGTATACACGAAGGGCTGGCTGCTCCCTTCAACACTCACATCGCACGTTGAGCGGCCTCACGTCCTCGGTGGTGCCACCGACGACGAGGCTGTTGTCGGCCCGGCACGTGAGGTTCTTGCCGTTGTCGACGGCACGGGGTGTGAACGACAGCGTGCTGGTGGTGATGTTACCCTGGCCGGACTCCTGCGACGGAGAACAGCGATGTCGATCGTGAGTGGTAAGACATTTTCCGCCGTATTCATTGAGCACTGAGTTTCTGATGTGAGGCTATTTGGTTTCCCCCTTCACAATGCTGCCGCGGGGGCCGCGACTACTTATAAGATGAAAAGTGATTTTGTCTTTCCAAAATTGGAGACTTACAGATGAGCACTTCATGTGACCTCTTGGTTTCAGAGTTGTGGTAGGTTCACGATAAACGTGCTTATTCCATGCAACAACGGCTATAGGGCTCGGGCATTCATCAGCCTCTATTCGATATAGTCACGGCTATAGACTGTATATGGCACGTCACAAGCATGACGGATTCGAGGAGCCGTTCTGAACGTCAAATGACGTCCTCGGACGAAATCTGACTACTCATCCAGTATCAGATATCAGCGAGGGGGAATTTCATTAGATTCAGTTGGATCAAAATGTGACATGGAGGTAAATGTGCAGGATCCAGTAAAGTTAGGAGGCGCCTGTCACCTCGTCGTTGCGAATCTTCGACTAACTTTTCGCAGCCTGGGTGCTAAGCTCATGAAGTCGCAAGTTGGCAGAGCTGGGATCAGTCAAAGTCAGTTCTAGTCCCATTGCTTTCAAGACCGTTCATTGATCCCCTCCTATGAAAACTGAATATGAATATTGCGCTACGTGTTTGCCATTGCAAGTGCTGTATGATATGGCTAATATTGCGTAGCGCCATACAAAAGAAAATAACCCCGAAACCAGCTTGAGCCACAAGATGAAATTTACCTCCGTCGACTGCATCACTGAATTAATCACCAAATCATCAAACAAGCCTCGGGTGCCAAAAGTCGACTGTGACACCATTCGAGATGTATTCTAGAGCACATATATTGAAACGCACATCCCAACATATATTCTTTTTTCTTTTTTCTTTAGCAGAGGCAGAGAGCCATCCACTAGAGATTTGTGATGTTAAAGAAAGGGTTACGTTAATCCGGTTTATGTGGGATCCGTTTATATCAAATAGCAAGACAGGAAGGATGAGACACCGGCAAGCAAAGAACGTGGCGTAAAGGGCCGACAGATACATAGCGCACATGTTCATGTACAGACATAAATACATGCATACATGTTTCCATCGTCATGCTACAGTGGTACGTTCGCTAACCGCAGGAGTGCGGATTGGGCGTGCGCAAGGCAGCCTACAGCGAGCAGCGAGCAGCAGCTCACCTCTTGGCTGCCTGCGAGGTGTCGCTGCTCGATCCACCAGGTGACGTTTGCCGCCGGCCGCGAGCCGTACGCCCGGCACACCACCTCGTACGACCTGCCCACCAGCATGGACGCTCGCGACGAGCCCAGTATCTCCACACCCAGCGGACGGACTGCAACGCAGGCGTCAGCCGGTCAATGCCGGCGACAAAGGCGCTCCCACGCCATTCACAGCACAAACATCAGCGTCGAACGTCGACGGCGAAGCTGACTGCAGCTGGCTGCCGATCAGCTATTGTGCCGGGCTCACACGACACAGTCACTCGCAGCCGATGCACGTGCACGATACAAAGGTCAGCTGGTCAACACTGAAGCGCAGGGCGAAGTCGGAGCCTGCACACGCCGCTTCGACGACTGCAAACGAAAGGTCGAATCGGCGACTGCCGCCCGGGTCACGTCAGCGCCACCACGCTGAAATGCCAACTGCAGGCCAGGGGTCAACGAGGTGTGAACTATGAGGGATCAGTCGGCGCCGTCACTCATTATGGATCAGCGGTCGTGCAGCCTGACACATCATCTGAATTTTCAGCTTTTAGCTAAAGAGCCTAATGACCGTGCGTACTGCGTCATCCTGCCGTACGTCGTTGCAACGTGCGGCCCCCACCCCATCCCCACCCCCACCCCCCCCCACCCCCACCCCCAAAAGCGTTGCGTCAGGCGGCCCCAGCTTTTCAAGTGGGTTATTTGGGATGGTCGAGGGGGGTTGTCCGCCTACGGTCGGCTCGTAACAAACGTTTCACGTGTGATGTGCTTCGCGGCGCTAGCCAGTGCTGCGAAGCACATCACACGTGAAACGTTCACCCGGAGCGACGTTCCTTATGACACGTGACTATTCACACCTTCATGTTGAAGGTGTGCCGTGCGCGTGGACTCAGGCTGCATTGGAACAGAACAAGATGTGGGTCTGCATTTTTGACATCTCGAAGAACTCAAGCGCAATGGCCAACGATACCATAACCGCGCTTCGCCTGCTGGTGTCGTATTTTAAATAGGCGTATGCAGTTGGTGTATGCTCAGGCCCAGCTTCTGCTTGACGCGAAACGTCCGGTGCGCACGAAGCTAGGGTCGGCACTGGGAACCCATCGGCGCCAGCTTCTTAGCGGAGCCGACGCCAATTCCGTCCAGGGGTGCGTGTCTCCACGGCGTTGAGCAGTGTGCGTAGACGGTTCCAGAACATCAGGGCTCCGCCCCGACTGAAATAGCACGCCGGTGTGTGTTTGTGCCAACCGACACGTCGATTATCACGCTTCGGCACTGAACGCGCGCCAGCGGACGCACGCAGAGCTCGGTGTACCAGCCGCGCACGGCCAGCACGACGCCCTGAGATGGGGAAGAGGCGATTTGGCTCCACAGCACCACTTATGTACAACTCGCTACCAACAGAAGTGATGCGGCTTCCCGTGCCGATCTTTGGTCGCCACCCACGGCGGCACCTGTTTAACCCGCGCACGTCCGGGGGGGGGCAGACATCTGCCCCCCCCCCCCGGACATGCGAAGTTGGCGCGGACCGCCGGACGTGCGAGTGTTAATGTGCCGCCAGTGCCGGACTGATCTGCTGCTCGTCCTGCTGTATTTATTGAAATAAATTTTCGTTATGACGTGAATGACCACCGGTTTAACTGTGATGTGGTTAATGCAATGTGATGTGGATCGAATTAATGCAAGGTCTTGATAGCCACAAGTCCATTGTGGATTACCTCAATAACTGTCTGTGTCTGGGTGTCTGTGTCTGACGGTCCCCGCAAGTGCTGAGCTTCTCTGACCAGCAGGGCACTTCAGCACCGTGTCAGATTCCTCAGCAGGACGTCTCAGTACCAGGTAAGCGTCCTCAGCTGGGAAATTGACAGTGAGATAGCAAGCGCAAAGCGTATATTTCTCACTGCAAGCAATGTGCTGTTCGAAGACTGAACATGATGAACATGTTAGAACTTGAAAACATGACTAAATCAATTTCACTGCTGTTTGGTTTCCTCATGAACGGATGATGACGACACGGCGACATTTGAATACCATACAGTTGGCATGGTGCTGGGATCAAGTTCCCGGCTCTTCCCAAATGCACGCCCGGTTAGGTTCAATGCGTGATGGCCGCACAATGAAAATCAGGACGGTCGTGTCAGGCCGGGTCCTAACATTACGCCCTTGCTCCCGACATATAGCGCTACGTCCCTACTCCTGACATATATCGTTTCGCCCTTCCCCCAATGTATAGCATCTCGCCAGCGCTCCCGGCATATAGCGTTACGCCTGTGCTGTCGACATATAGCCTTGATGCGCTGCGTGAACGGAATGCAAGAGCTTGCAAACAGAGGCATTACCACCTTGAACCGGTACACCTTCGATTCTGTGGCGCAATGTCATTACCGTGCCCATTGGATGATAGGGGAGGGGACTGGTTGGTTGGTTATTGGTTTTACAACACATCGACCGTTGAGTCATGTAGCGTCGCCAATCTCTCACGCCGATTGGTCGCGGGCGAAGAATAGCGACAGGTGAGATTCGAACCCACAACCTTTCGATTGTGAGACGAGCAACTTACCCCTAGGCTACTCGTCCCTAGGGGAGGGGACTGGAGATAGGCTGTTGGTACACCCAGTACGGTTTACACGCTCCACGGTAATGCATTGTTGTGACAATGCATGGTATTGTTTGTAGAAACCAACTTTTGATTTGTTGGGTCACAGTCTTGCACTGTGTTCCTATCTTTGCGGACCTTGAAAACGCGCACACACAAATATCGGCGCCTGAGCGAAGCGTTCACTTTAAGGATATACACTTGGCGTCGATAGCCAAGCCGATATCCAATTATCGCAGCGTTAAGCTTCTACCGGGGAGCCGTAAAAGTGCACGATTGTCACAACACGAAACGGCGCTCCGCACCAGCACTCACAGTTCATGTCGATCACCACCTCGGCGACCAGCGGCTCGCTGAGGTTGTTGAACGCCGAGCAGACGAGTCTGGTGTGCAGATCGGCCCTCTGCAGCGGCGGCAGGCGCAGTCGACTGGTGACCCGACCTGTCACCGACCTGCTGACCTCGCCGGCCAGCACGCGGCCGTCGCGCAGCCACTCGACGTGTGGTGTTGGCCGACCTGCGGGACAAGGTCCACCTCGGGTGAGCAGGTCTGAGCGGCAGCTGCTACACAAGGTCCACCTCAGGTGAGCAGGTCTGAGCGGCAAGCTGCTACACAAGGTCCACCTCGAGTGAGCAGGTCTGAGCGGCAGCTGCTACACAAGGTCCACCTCAGGTGAGCAGGTCTGAGCGGCAGCTGCTACACAAGGTCCACCTCAGGTGAGCAAGTCTGAGAGGCAGCTGCTACACAAGGTCCACCCTCGGGTGAGCAGGTCTAGCGGCAGCTGCTACACAAGGTCCACCTCGGGTGAGCAGGTCTGAGCGGCAGCTGCTACACAAGGTCCACCTCGGGTGAGCAGGTCTGAGCGGCAGCTGCTACACAAGGTCCACCTCGGGTGAGCAGGTCTGAGCGGCAGCTGCTACACAAGGTCCACCTCGGGTGAGCAGGTCTGAGCGGCAGCTGCTACACAAGGTCCACCTCGGGTGAGCAGGTCTGAGCGGCAGCTGCTACACAAGGTCCACCTCGGGTGAGCAGGTCTGAGCGGCAGCTGCTACACAAGGTCCACCTCGGGTGAGCAGGTCTGAGCGGCAGCTGCTACACAAGGTCCACCTCGGGTGAGCAGGTCTGAGCGGCAGCTGCTACACAAGGTCCACCTCGGGTGAGCAGGTCTGAGCGGCAGCTGCTACACAAGGTCCACCTCAGGTGAGCAGGTCTGAGCGGCAGCTGCTACACAAGGTCCACCTCGGGTGAGCAGGTCTGAGCGGCAGCTGCTACACAAGGTCCCCCTCGGGTGAGCAGGTCTGAGCGGCAGCTGCACCACCTCGCAGCTGGTGGACAGCACACTTCTTCGGCACGTGCTCTGCCTATTGTCCGTGACGTTGGATGGGTAATTCACAAGTACTAGTTCATGGATAACGCTTCAGACCACATGAAGGGAGCTCTTATCAAATAGGTGAAAATAGGAACGATTCAATTAAGGTATGTGCATGTTGTGAATTCGAATAAAATAACCAAATAGCATAAAGTTACACCCATATATATA
>JAOTOL010001625.1:1257500-1287500 GCA_034440575.1 Imbricaverruca yamaguchii
GCATGTAGAGCCCTTTGTACGCACAACTATCTGCATAAGCAGTTGTAGGGCAGTCAACGTGTATCAAAGTGGACGCATGGGTAGGCGGTGAACAACATCAACCAGTCTCGATGTTCTAGTCATTTCGACAGGTCAATGTTCTGTCTGAGCGCAAATTACCTGAGTTTACTCCGACGACATTCTCCTACCTTAAAACACACCTGAGCCGCCGTTGCGAGAGACATCCCATCTGATGGAAACATGTTTACACGAAGCACGACTCAGACGAACATTCTGGCCTTATTCCGCTATACAACTGTCATTCGAAGTTGCAAGAGTTAGCTCCAAGAAAAACACCGACAAACATTCTCAAAGAAGAAGCGCCTTCAAAACTTCGCACACAAGTTGCAGTACATATTTGCACGCTGCATGTCCTGTGTAGTTTCCCTTTTCAAAGACAAAATATTTACGCAAGAATTACGAGACGGAAAGCGCATTACCCAACGCTGCATGGTAACACAACTTTCAACCTAGATCTCTAAATTCAGCGGAAGAATGGTGTTAGCGTTTATCTAAGTATATACAGTTTGGTTTTGTGTTGACTGGTTGGACAGCTTCAGCTCACCACACCTACCCGTGACAGATGTTAGTAACGGGGAAATGAAGCTTGTGACAAATAGCTACACTATTCAGTTCGTGTTTCCCATCGCTGCCACCAAAACAACTGTCTTCTTGGGGACTGGCTGCCGCTGAGCTGCGAGAGCTGTTTGAGCGACCATGTACGCTGGACGCGCACGCTGTACTAAAACGATTACGCCTCGAGCCTAGTGAAGCGAGGCGAGTACTATAAATTCGTACGACCGTGGAAGACTGCGACTATTATAGCCAAGCAAGGAGAGTTTAATTACAGAGTTAGACTGGAAGACTGGAAGATGTTGTTGGTACACCACAACAGGCTGAAGCCGCGCCAGTCATCCAGTCTCAATGACTCCACCACTCCTTGTGTATCGCAACGTAGCACGGAGCCCTGCCCCATGACTTCCGATTCTACCGCGTCCACTATCCCTGACCCGGTACCCGGGTGCGCGCCTAGGCCAGCCGAGCGACGAGCCGGCCGGCGACCGTCGCCGCCGACGCCGGAGCCGCGGCACGCGAGCCGGCCTGCCGAAACTCCGATGTCCGTGGGTAAGCTCCGATTCACGACTCCGGGCTTCAGCTCCTGTATTCGCTACACAAGCATGAGATCTGTCACGGCCAGTCACAGCCGGACAGCGCACTGCACCGACCACATCGCGCCATCGCGTCCTGAATCCGACCTCCGCTCCTCCGCCAAGGCGACCGAGGTCACCACCGAATGGCCCCGGGTGCGCCACCGCAGAGGCGCACCCAGCGCAGCAGCACGCGCGCACAACACGTGACGCCTGCTGCACCGCCGGCCGCACCCACACCGCTGCTGCTACCCTTGTGCGAGCCTGGTCCTCATGGCGCATACCGCTGGGAAGCGGAAGGCGCGCCACATCCCCCTTACATATGGACCTTCATCCCGCACTATTAAAGCACTGAAACACGGCACGTTGGAATCGTACAGCAATGGAGCACGTCGCACGTCTGGTGCCACTTGTCCACACCATCAGCGGGAAGGTCTGGTGCCACTTGTCCACACCATCAGCGGGAAGGTCTGGTGCCACTTGTCCACACCATCAGCGGGAAGGTCTGGTGCCGCCTGTCCACACCATCAGCGGGAAGGTCTGTCCTTGTCCAACCATCAGCGGAAGGTCGCCTTGTCCACACCATCAGCGGCAAGGTCTGGTACCGATTGTCCACACCATCAGCGGGAAGGTCTGGTGCCGCCTGTCCACACCATCAGCGGGAAGGTCTGGTGCCAATTGTCCACACCATCAGCGGGAAGGTCTGGTGCCGCCTGTCCACACCATCAGCGGCAAGGTCTGGTACCGATTGTCCACACCATCAGCGGGAAGGTCTGGTGCCACTTGTCCACACCATCAGCGGGAAGGTCTGGTGCCACTTGTCCACACCATCAGCGGGAAGGTCTGGTGCCACTTGTCCACACCATCAGCGGGAAGGTCTGGTGCCACTTGTCCACACCATCAGTGGGAAGGTCTGGTACCGATTGTCAACACCATCAGCGGGAAGGTCTGGTGCCAATTGTCCACACCATCAGCAGCAAGGTCTGATGCACGGTCCAGCTGGTGGCTACCCTTGCGGAACGGACTCGGAAAGTCACTCCTGTGCCATAGCGTCGCACTTATGTAGACGTCTCTGGCGTACACGCTAATCACCTCTTGAGACGTCCGGTGGTCAGCTGAGCCGGCGGTCAGCTGAGCCGCTCTCTCTCAACTGCCGGCGTTTGCACGGGGCACGCTGGAGTGCTGAGGGGAGTACGGACCATGCTTCTGATGTGATCGTCCGACACGGTGAGAGCGATCGGAGGCTCGGAGATCATCTCGTTCTACTACTCGATGATCTTTTTCTAATCGGCTGGCTCCCTCTGGACGGTAGGGAGAAGGAGCGGGCGGACCTGGCCGGTGGTGTCGCTCCTGGACCGCCATCAGAGTACTGCAGATACCGCCCTCTCATGAGTTGTCGTCCTCTCGTCCGACACCAGTACAAGAAGCAGATCCTCGGAGTGAACCCCCGGTAGTTATTGCGATGTACCACTGGGCTCACCAGCGGATGGAGCTCTGTTGGAAGCGCAACGTTTCTGTATAGGCGCTCGACACCGCACTGACAGGTCCAGTTCGGTTTGATATGAAACAACACAGCTGCACAGTGTCCAGCGATGAATTTAACCAGCAGCACTAGTTCCTCCGATGGCAGCGTGCACGACATGTGCATCCGAAGGACAAGACTTGTACGCGTCGCAGCTTCCGGTTTCGCTGCACTTGCAGCTTGCTGTATCACATAGCTCCGTGAACCAGCTGGTAGCCCATTCACTGCCGGTTGGCTTTTTGTGTTTCGCTTTATGCAGTCTTTTCGTCACCTTTTTTGACCCATTTGACCGTACCGGTTCTGGAATGTTTGTATGTTCGGCTGACCACCAACACAGTAGCCGGCAACATAAACCGTGCATAGCGTGTATGTACACCATAGGTAATCGGTAGTATGTTGACATCAGCGACATCTATCAAACTAACCACCTTGTTAGGCTCGAAAGGCACCAGACGACGCAAATTGTCGTGGTGATAAAAAGCGTACGGATATGCGTCTCAAGGAATAGTTTTAAATTTAGTCACCAAGTTTGGAATTTTGTGAATAGATGGCAGCCTATCATGCCCCAAACTTATAAACGAGCCCGAGCCGTGCGTTAATTCGCGTTTGATGGGTGTTTTCAGAGGTTTTCCAACATGTTCAGTTCTAATCACCTCATGCCAAGCATTGCGCGGTTGATGATAACTTCTCCTAGCCGCGCTGTTGCAGCACAACACCACCTCTGGCTGTCCGTGCTGTTGCAGCACAACACCACCTCTGGCTGTCCGTGCTGTTGCAGCACAACACCACCTCTGGCTGTCCGTGCTGTTGCAGCACAACACCACCTCTGGCTGTCCGTACTGTTGCAGCACAACACCACCTCTGGCTGTCCGCGCTGTTGCAGCACAACACCACCTCTGGCTTCGTCCGTGCTGTTGCAGCACAACACCACCCTCTGGCTGTGCTGTTGCTTGTCCGTGCTGTTGCAGCACAACACCACCTCTGGCTGTCCATGCTGTTGCAGCACATCACCTCCTCTGGCTGTCCGTACTGTTGCAGCACAACACCACCTCTGGCTGTCCGTACTGTTGCAGCACAACACCACCTCTGGCTGTCCGTGCTGTTGCAGCACAACACCACCTCTGGCTGTCCGTGCTGTTGCAGCACAACACCACCTCTGGCTGTCCGTGCTGTTGCAGCACAACACCACCTCTGGCTGTCCGTACTGTTGCAGCACAACACCACCTCTGGCTGTCCGTGCTGTTGCAGCACAACACCACCTCTGGCTGTCCGTGCTGTTGCAGCACAACACCACCTCTGGCTGTCCGTGCTGTTGCAGCACAACACCACCTCTGGCTGTCCACGCTGTTGCAGCACAACACCACCTCTGGCTGTCCGTACTGTTGCAGCACAACACCACCTCTGGCTGTCCATGCTGTTTCAGCACAACACCACCTCTGGCTGTCCGTGCTGTTGCAGCACAACACCACCTCTGGCTGTCCGTGCTGTTGCAGCACAACACCACCTCTGGCTGTCCGTGCTGTTGCAGCACAACACCACCTCTGGCTGTCCGCGCTGTTGCAGCACAACACCACCTCTGGCTGTCCGTACTGTTGCAGCACAACACCACCTCTGGCTGTCCGTACTGTTGCAGCACAACACCACCTCTGCTCTGGCTGTCCGTACTGTTGCAGCACAACACCACCTCTGGCTGTCCGTACACACACACCTCTGGCTGTCCGTACTGTTGCAGCACAACACCTCCTCTGGCTGTCCGTGCTGTTGCAGCACAACACCACCTCTGGCTGTCCGACCTTCCTGCCGACCATCAGAGGGTGACGCTGCGACACTGTCACCAGCACCGCTCTCCTCGTCTGCGGGCCGGTCAGCTGTGCATTGGTCCGATGACAGATGGCGCGCCTGCTGGGATGCCGGCCGTCAGCGGTAGCCAGCTGCTCGTGGGTAGCGCGCGGCTGGCGGGGAGCGGGCCACCAATAAGCCGCGCTACGAGCGCCGCGCCTCCCCGACGTCAGTCGATGTCAAATATCTGTCCACGGTGATGCTTTCTGCCGTCCGAGCAATGTCGCACAAGATGTGACGCAGCAGCTCGGGCGTTCTGTGCGTCGCCAGGTCAGGAGGCGCCGGGTCAGGTCGGGTCAGGCTGGGTCGGCCGGCCGACTAAGGCAATGATTTGCACACATAGCTCAGCCGACCATTGAGCAGTCACAGATCACCAGACCATTGAGCAGTCACAGCTCAGCCGACCATTGAGCAGTCACAGCTCAGCCGACCATTGAGCAGTCACAGCTCAGCCGACCATTGAGCAGTCACAGCTCAGCCGACCATTGAGCAGCCACAGCTCAGCCGACCATTGAGCAGTCACAGCTCAGCCGACCATTGAGCAGCCATAGCTCAGCCGACCATTGAGCAGCCATAGCTCAGCCGACCATTGAGCAGCAATAGCTCAGCCGACCATTGAGCAGCCACAGCTCAGCCGACCATTAATCAGCCACAGCTCAGCCGACCATTGAGCAGCCACAGCTCAGCCAGGGCTAAAAAATGGTTTCGTGGTTGGCCGCCAAAACTGGAAAAGGCTTGGAGGGTGGCCCCCTTTTTACAAAAAAACATTATGCTACAAAACGCCCCAGAGGGCCCAACCCCGGGGTGGGGTATTGGCGGGAGGGGGGGGGGGGGGGTAGGGGGGTTTTAGGGGGGTTCGGGAAAACCCCGGGTTTGGGAGTACTGTGTACATTTCCCAAAAACCCCAGACCATTTTTCGGCAGGAAATACTACATGCTCTCAACCTTCAAAATGAACTTTGGTTATGAGGCATTCTGAATTTGATACGGGGTAATCACGAGGTTGGCCTAACCCAAAGGGGGTAATGATAGCTTGAAAAGGTTGTGATTTCCAGGACCTATAACAAATTGCGTCGATTACCTTTATACAGAATATCTTGCCGCCAATTTCCTTTTCGGCAATTCGGCGTCGTCAATGCACCCATGGTTTGTAACACTGTCCATGCACCCATGGTTTGTGAGCCTTAATAATGCAATGGCATATAAGTGTCGTGAATTTAAGCCGGCTTAAATAATAAAAGCCAGTTTAAGCTGGCTTAAATTAATAAAGGCCACTGGCTGGCATAAATTCAATTGAAGCCAGCTTTTTTCCAACCCTAAATATAGGTAGGTAGGTACCTACCTACATATAGGGATGGCAAATTTAAGCTACCTGGTGGCTTAAACCAGTTTAAACCAGCCGGCATAAATTAATTTAACCCACCCTGGATAAAATTATGTTTCGGATATGACTGGAGTGCAGTGACAAACAAAAGTTAGGGAAGCATCAATTATTCCAAAATGTGCTACACTCCATTTTATTTTTAAACAAACACTCCCTAGAATTTCCCAAAACTCTGGCTGGGTTCTAGGTATGCACTCCACAAGTCAGATGTTTACCCATTGGGTACCTAGCCATTGTATAGCTAGGTACCTATTTTATGTTAGCTTAAAAGTAACTACATGAGCCAGACCAATTTGTGATGTTTTTGACATAGCTTTCCCATTGTCTTACTGATAATAGTATATGTAGGTAGGTATCTACCTACCCATATTCATAGATAACAGTAAGCAATCCGTTTGCTTCTTGTTTGCTACAGTCAGCAATCTGTCCACCTATTGCACATTTTGCACACATTGTCAACTATTGCACACCTTTCATGACATTGGATGGTAGCACATTACTTCCTGTTGGCACTAACACTTGTGGAAGTGGAGCATTAGATCCTTTAGATGAGCATTAGATGAGCTTCAAAGCATTAGATGATAGGTGAATCAACCTAGTGTCCATACTTTGGGCTAGATATTATCTGCAGAATCTTGCTGCAGAAAGACTTGGACGAGCTTGTGAAGTGGTCCGAAAAATGGCAATGAAATTTAATTTTGACAAGTGCAAAATCATGCATGTAGGTCGGTAGCATATCAAGGCTCAATACTTGATTGGTGGGCAAGTACTATCTGTGACTCAGCAGAAGGACTTAGGTGTTATTTTGAACACAAAATTGGGGGCATCAGGAAGGCACCAAGAATGCTTGGGGCAACAAATAGGAATGTAACATACAAAAGTGAGGAAGTCATCAGGAAGCTTTATTGTGCATATGTCAGGCCACATCTGGAATATTGTGTCCAAGCTTGGTCCCCTAGTTATGAAAAAAGATTGTTGGCTTTTAGAGAGAGTACAAAAGAGGGCAACAAAAATGGTGAATGATATGGGCAACCTGGAATATGAGGAAAGATTGAAGAAATTGAATGTTTTCACTTAGATATAGAAGGCTGAGAGATCTCATCGAGGTCTTTCAATTTGTACATGGTCAGGAACAGGGTATCTCAGGGAACTGTTTGAATTTAACAGAAATGATGGAATTAGAGGTCATCAATTCAAAATTAAAGTTAGTCACAGCAGGACAAGGTTAAGACAGTCCTTCTTCACCAACAGGGTAGTAGAACACTGGAACCAGCTGCCAAAAACCATTGTCAGTAGCAACACACTGAACATCTTGAAGAACAGCATAGACAATCATTACAATAATAGTGGGCTTGTTTTTCTGTATTCCAGGGAGAGTTGATCAACACATTTGGTGGACAACTGGTTCGGTGTACAGAGTGCAACCAAAAAGGGCCCTTGTGGTTCATAGTTGCACTGATCTTTTATGTCTTTATGTCTTATCTCCTCAATGCCAGTAGTTGGATGTCAAAATCCTGGCATTTACAAATACCATTTCTAACTACCAGCATCCAGGGGGCTACATGTTAGACCGACTGTACCTAATGGGTAAACATCTGGCTTGTGGAGTGCATACCCAGAACCCAGACAGAGTTTTGGGGAATTCTAGGGAGTGTTTTTTTTTGCAAATAAAATGGAGTGTAGCACGTTTTGGAAATATAATTGATGCTTCCCTAACTAATGTCCATCACTGCCCTCCAGCCATACCAGAAATATAATTTAAGCCAGAGTGGCTTAAATTAATTTATGCCAGCCAGTTTAAACCATGGTTTAAACCACCAGGTGGATAAAATTTGTCATCCCCATATTGTATGCATTGCCACCAACTGCAGTGCAATGGCTGCTGAGTAGGTACCTACACACCGAAATATATCTTCTAATTACATTTAGGTGGCTATATTTTACTCAAATGTAATTCATATGCCAAGATTTTCACCTGAGCTTCATGGTTGATAATCCAGTGCTGGCTTGCAAGTCCAGTCAAATCGCCTGCCAGGGCCAGCTCAGCCGACCATTGAGCAGCCATAGCTCAGCCGACCATTGAGCAGCCATAGCTCAGCCGACCATTGAGCAGCCACAGCTCTTCGGCGATGTGCTTCCAGTATGCCCGGAAACTGCTGGGTGCGCTGAAAATCGACGTCCACCAGCATCTTTTGCAATACGGCCTCTCGGCGTAATTGCACGGAGCTTCACCATAATTGTTATTTAAAGACAATATCAGATTAACGAAGGACGAAGGATGAAGGACGAAGGACGAAGGACGAAGGACGAAGGACGAAGGGACGAAATACGAAGGAGCAACCACGTTGCTTTATAACTCTACGCATTCTTTCTGTTGGGATGCTGTTTCTGAAAAACATGATGCCCCACCGTCGGTGCGATGATTTTCCCCGACCGTCTGTTCGATGATTCCCCCTGCCGTCGGTACGATGACTCCCACTGCCGTCGGTACGATGTTCCCCTCCCCCATCCGTCGGTACGATGATTCCCCGGCCGTGCGCGAGTTAATAACGCCGCGATAGCGCGCAGTGTAGCACGTCTCCTTTACTGCAGTTTAGTGGCACATCGGACGGAGGCATAGTCTAAGACGGTGGGCAATCACTCAGATTGGAGCGGCTTTCGAGGCTTTTGTCGTGCTCCGACAACCACTCAGCATCTGGCATACAAATAAAAGCGCAGATGGACCGTGTAGCTGCAATTCGAAAGTCGTGAAGATCTTAATGAAATACCTCGACATCGGGCAGTGATGATTTCCAGACGACTACGCAGTGCGATCTTGTGCTACATGTCAGAGCTTCGGTCGCAATATTCGTCATATGAGCTGATCTCAGTAGTCAATTGCAACTTTTCAGCTCGAGCTTGTAATCGCCGTAAGAATTTTGAGCAGCAATGACTTGAAATCACCCCATCTTTTGTTGGATACGGCACATGTGGATATCTATTAGTTGGTTGTGAAAAGGCACCCGATCGGTTGGAATGTCTCATTTTTTTTAAATAGTGGTAGGCTCCAGCCCATGTAATTTCATACTTACATCATACACACTCACACACGTGTGCGCGCACACGCATGCACACGCATACACACGCACAACATAGGTTCACCGTGGATACCGAGGACTGCGGTCTGCCTATCACAAACCAGGACACTCTTCAGTGTCTACCGGAGAATCGTCGATATTATCTCGATTATGGAGCAACACATATCAACTACGAGGCACGTTCGATTTGAGAGGCAACATCGAATTGTTGGCGCCCATGGTTAATTGGAATACCAAAGACTTCGAGAGAAAAAAACCGAGGACAATGTCATTCGAAAAATGATGAACATCGCATGCTTGTCATGCATGTTTATCGTGGACTCCGAGGTCTGGGGCCTGGTGGTCACTAACGGAAATACCCCTATAAACATGAAAAGAGCTTTGCATCATATGTACTAACTAGTGTGTTTGCAAGGTCTTGTCTGTCTGTGATATCCGCCTGTATGGCATCCAAATAACCCAACCACACTCATTGGGCTTACTTAGCGTAGGAGTGCCGTCCCCAGAAAAGCATAGCATATAGTGACGTGATGTTCAAAATGGTAGAGGGGAGGGCGAGGAACAACACCCAATTGATAATCCATTGGATTTGGGTCACGGTTAAGCGAAAATTTCGGTGTGATGTCATCCGTTGTGGAAAATTACGGGGTCATATTCCCCGAAACCGCCGCACTAATCATACCACTGCAGAAGGCTTAGCTCTGTCGTTCGCTTAGATGTATCTGTCGTTTAGATCACAGCCGTACTTTTTAATCGAAAGTAGCCTGAACGGTATCGGAAGACTAGATCACATGTCCCTCTTATCAACCTTCCCGTCCGCGCTCGCAGTTGTAATTTTACCCAGAGATGTTCATTAACATGGTGGAAGCCAGGTCTCCGCCAGTGGGATGCCACCTGTCAGGATGGTCGTCGTCCGGGAAAAATTAAATGTGAATAGCCGGTCCCGAAGTGCTTTTGTGGGGCGTCGAAAGTATGTTTTGCAAGGCAAGGATTTGGACACCGGGTTTGGACGAGGATATCGACAAGGATTTGATTTCACTTTGTAGCGAACTTGCTAGTTTAGCCTTTAGTCGTGCAATTATATCGTCATTGTTATCTTTGAGGCCTATTTGGTAGGTATGGAGTCACATGATTACATTTGGCGTGCAATGTGCCGCTGGCCCACTCCGCGGCCCTTGCTATGTCAGCTATGTCACCACTGCTGCGGGATGGGCAGATGTATGTTGTGTGAGCCATATCCGGTGACTTCTGTCCATTTGCCGCTCCTCTCCAGTGACATACGGCCGAGACGTAGCTGAGACGTAGCTGAGACGTAGCTGAGACGTAGCTGAGACGTAGCTGAGCTGATTGTGCTGAAGAACGCAAGCGGCCAAATTTATCGATTTTAGGCGTAGAAGAAAGGGTATCAGTCCATTTTCATTACTGAGGAGTGTACTCGACTAAGTCGGAATTTCGACCCATTTCGAAGTCAGAGGTGAATTAATATGGTTCAATTTTTACTGCCTATCACAAACATTCCAGGAAGAATGCTTAGCTACATCCTGGCATCTCAGCGATGCTCAGCGAATCTGGACACACTGGATCAGGGACGTCGTCACTTGGGAGGGGGCAGGGGTAGCGGGGAAGGCCCCCACGGTCCTGAAACAATGGCATTTTCACCTTGACATTCGAGGAGGCCCTGCCAAGAAGTGCACAGATAAGTTGAAGTGCTCTCAAGGAGAAAGGCCTTACATTGAGGATGGGTACCATCCAGAAAATTTGAATTACAGACAAACGGAATTCGTTTGTGTATGACGCCCCACTTTGACTCCAGAGATAGAACAGAGGAGGATAGAAAAGACAAGAAAGAAAGCCTCTAATTTGAAAGCGAATGTTCATAGGAGGGAGCCGAAGTCTAACAGGACGCAAGAGGACTCTCTTAAGGTGGAAAACGAGGCTCCAAACACGGCGGATACCTCCAGACGCGAGAGGAGACCGCAAGGCCCGACAGGAGGCTCCAAGACGCGAGAGGAGGCACTTCATAAGGAAGAAGTCTCAATGAGGGAGAAGAAAGTCAACAGGAATCAAGAGGAATTCTTCAAAACTGACTAGGAGGACCCTAGGAGAGAGGATGAGGCTTCGAAGACGGGTAAGAAGGTCCCATGAAATGAAAAGAAGTTCATGGAGTAGCCAGTACGATAGGAGTTGATGTTCACAAGATCCCCCCCCCAGACGGATGGAGCGTATCTAGAAAAAGAGGTCACGGAGGCGTGGCAGGAGGCCCAATTTAGAAGAGAATGTGTCTGGATTATGACAGGAAGCCTCGCGATGGTAAAAGCGTCACCAAAATGTAAGTGGAGATCCTGAGACGACAGAAGGCTATGGAATATGAGGGATAGCCCCAATAACTCATGAAGAAACATTCAAGACGAGTAAGGAAGCCCTAGGAAATGAGATGAAACCCTTCTAAGAAGTGAGAGGTGCCTCTAATTTGCCAGAGGGAGCTACTGGGAATTGAGACGAATTCCCAGTGTGCAAGAGGATTCCTTTAGACGGTCGTAGACGCCCAAGTTAGAAGAGATATTCCCAATACGGACAAGGAGTCATCCCGACGCCAAGAACAATCATACCACATTCCTAAAAGACGGGTGATGGGGATGGGAGAGGATAACCCAGGATATGAGAGGAGGAATCCAGGACGAAACGATACTACCGAGACGTATGGGGAACATCCAGGTTAGGCTCCCGGGGCGTGACAGAAGGCCCGTAATTTGGAAGGAAAGGCGCCGAAGTAGGAAAAGGGATCCTCATAGTGGAAGAGGAGGCCCATAAGATAGGAAGACAAGGCCACTGACCCTTCATGCCGGCTCTAAGCCCTCTCCGACTATCCAAGGAACTCCAGCGGCTATAGGTTCTTTTAGTTGGTACAAGGCCCCGCTTTCGAGATCCAGAGCCTTCTCTGTCGGGCCGGAGGCCCTCTTTGAACAGCTTGGGTTCCTCCATCAGGTCAAGGGCTCTTGCATGGTGTGGGCCCCATCCGTGAACCTTGCCACACTCTGATGGCCCGAGGTCCTCCCGGGCACCTGGGCCCTACGGTCGTCTCAGGGCTATGTTTGATGACCCAGGTCTGACCCGAAGGTCAGGGGTCCCTTTTCAAAAGTTTGGGCCCTCTCCATCAGGCTAGGGGCCCTATCCTCGAACATAGTCGACCATAGTATAGTCCCCCCACCGTCAGCTCGGGAGCCATTCATATTGGTTCGGACGCTCTCGGTCAGCCCAGGGGCCCTTCCAACGACCCGGGGTTCTTCCATCAAACTAAAGTCCTCCTTCACGTTGGTCAGGGCCAGGAGGCTCCACATCTTTTCGAAGGTACTTTCCGTTCACTCGCAGCCCTTGTCATCGGCCCGGGATCCTTTCCGTCAGCCTGGGACCCGTTTCCAGGGCAGGGCCCCTCCACGTCAGCCCAGGGCGTCCGTGCGGGCCCACCGCAACGAGGCCTTGAGGGGTCCGCAAGGACACTCAAGGCGGCCACCTAGAGGGCCCCTCGAATACTTCAGGAAGGGGCGGCTGTCCACTTCGCCCCCCCCCTCCCCCGTCGGCTGAACTGTGACTGCTCAATGGTCTGGCCAGGGCCTTGTAGACATAATTTTCAACCATCCTCTCTAAGACCTCGAA
This sequence comes from Imbricaverruca yamaguchii, assembly GCA_034440575.1. Taxonomy (NCBI): domain Eukaryota; kingdom Metazoa; phylum Arthropoda; class Thecostraca; family Neoverrucidae; genus Imbricaverruca; species Imbricaverruca yamaguchii. The sequence continues at coordinate 1,270,163 of JAOTOL010001625.1, forward strand.
CTTAAAACATTTGAAGATGATTTTGTTCAGAATAACGACAATTCTTACCACTTTAATCTGGTAAAGCGGTCTACCTCATAGACCGCTTTTCATGAAATTCAATTTTCTGATTTACAAAATGCAAACCTTCTGGGTAAACCGCTATCAATGATACAAGAGCAGGATGGAACGCAACACGGATCTCGAAGTAATGTGTCACACCATCTGCGTCAAAGATTACTGCTAGCCAAATATAAGGCTATGTTGACGCTTTTAGCGTACGAACCCACATTCAACTTTCAAACACTCCATATCCCAATCATAGAAACCACAGTCGTGCGCGCAATGTTTGCATTTCGGTTCGGATTTTAAACACAGAGTTGTCAAGTCTGCAGCAGTAGGCGCTCAGGGCGATCAAACCTCAGCCGGGTGATGGGTATCAGACCTCAGCCGGGTGGTGGGGTGTCAGACCTCAGCCGGGTGATGGGTGTCAGACCTCAGCCGGGTGATGGGTGTCAGACCTCAGCCGGGTGATGGGTGTCAGACCTCAGCCGGGCGATGGGGTATCAGACCTCAGCCGGGTGATGGGGTATCAGACCTCAGCCGGGTGATGGGTGACAGACCTCAGCCGGGTAATGGGTGTCAGACCTCAGCCGGGTGATGGGGTGTCAGACCTCAGCCGGGTGATGGGTGTCAGACCTCAGCCGGGTGATGGGTGTCAGACCTCAGCCGGGTGATGGGTATCAGACCTCAGCCGGGTGGTGGGGTGTCAGACCTCAGCCGGGTGATGGGTGTCAGACCTCAGCCGGGTGACGGGTATCAGACCTCAGCCGGGTGGTGGGGTGTCAGACCTCAGCCGGGTGGTGGGGTGTCAGACCTCAGCCGGGTGATGGGATAGCCGGGTGATGGGATAGCCGGGTGATGGGATAGCCGGGTGATGGGATAGCCGGGTGATGGGATAGCCGGGTGGTGGGGTGTCAGACCTCAGCCGGGTGATGGGATAGCCGGGTGATGAGAAAGCCGGGTGATGAGATAGCCGGGTGGTGGGGTGTCAGACCTTAGCCGGGTGATGGGATAGCCGGGTGATGGGATAGCCGGGTGATGGGATGACCGGGTGATGAGATAGCCGGGTGATGAGATAGCCGGGTGATGGGATAGCCGGGTGATGGGATAGCCGGGTGATGAGATAGCCGGGTGATGGGATAGCCGGGTGATGGGATGGCCGGGTGATGGGATAGCCGGGTGATGGGATAGCCGGGTGATGGGATAGCCGGGTGATGGGATAGCCGGGTGATGGGATGGCCGGGTGATGGGATGGCCGGGTGATGGGATAGCCGGGTGATGGGATAGCCGGGTGATGGGATAGCCGGGTGATGGGATAGCCGGGTGATGGGATAGCCGGGTGATGGGATGGCCGGGCGATGGGATAGGCGGGTGATGGGATAGCCGGGTGATGGGATGGCCGGGTGGTGGGGGATAGCCGGGTGATGGGATAGCCGGGTGGTGGGTGAGATAGCCGGGTGATGGGATAGCCGGGTGATGGGATAGCCGGGTGATGGGGATGAGATAGCCGGGTGATGAGATAGCCGGGTGATGGGATAGCCGGGTGATGGGATAGCCGGGTGATGGGATAGCCGGGTGATGGGATAGCCGGGTGATGGGATAGCCGGGTGATGGGATAGCCGGGTGATGGGATAGCCGGGTGATGGGATAGCCGGGTGATGGGATGGCCGGTTGTCAGCGCTCACGGCGGCCGCTGTGTCGCGCAGTGGGACGAGCCGTATTGACTGCGGCTGGCCGCCAGTATCCCGGGAGGACGGCACGCGCCGCGCGCGACTGCCCATTGATTTGTGTCTCCGCCGCGCGCGGGCCGCGCTAATGCCGCGGGCGACCGCCGTCGACGGCGAGACGAATCGTCGGCGGCGGCGGCAGACGGCGGCGACGGCCACAGATGAGGTCGGCCGACGTCGACGGCCCAGCGGTGAGGTCGGCAGACGTCGACGTCCAACACGTGTGGCGGCACGCGATGTTCCAACACGTCAAAGCACTCTCCCACCGTCAGGACGGGCAGCTACTTTCGTTTGTTGGGCGGCAGGGTGGACAACGCGAGTGTTCTGAGTCAATGCTTCTGCGGCAGTCTGGTGTGTTCAATTGTGACGCATCTCCGATTGACTTTGCAAAAATTCCCGCTTGTTTCTTTGTTCACTCTTTGATTGAGTTTTATGTTGCCAACACGCTGTTGCGCACTAGCAAGTGAAGTCAGATGTTAATACAGAAGCATATGAAAATTGAGATCCAATAAACCACCATACAAGATGAAGGGCGAAACGCAATACTGTCATTACGCACTAATTACCATGCTGCGGTATATCTTCTCCCACGCAGAGCTTCTTGTCGAGCTGTACACATAATGAACGTACATAGTGGGCAGCCTTCTGCGTAAATGATGCTGAAAAAGCATAAACAATTGATACGCCATTGCCTGGGTAAAACCTTCAATTTCAACCGACAGTCTACAAGACAGACTATTTTTACCGCTTCAGTTCAAAGTTCAAGGGGCGCGTGAAATGGAGAGCGACCACACATCCTACAACTGGTCACCGGCAACGAAAAGTGAGTCTCGCTGTCTGATTCCATTCTCCGTCCCCCACATATTGCTGCAGTGATGAGATCACCACACGTGATCGCCAGATTAGGTCACCAGATCATCTCAGGTCGCCAGATAAGGTTATCAGATTCTGTCGCCAGATTCTGTCATTAGATTCGGTCATCAGATTAGGGTCATCAGATTCGGGCATCAGATAAAGTTATTCTGATAATGTCATCAGATCAGGTCTTCAGATAAGATCATCAGATAAGGCGATCAGACAATGCTATCAGATAATATTATCAGATAACGTTATCAGATAACATTACGTTAGGCGTCATACGCAATGTTAATGAGAACATCAGGGGGACCCCCAGTAAAGAAAGAAAGCAGGTAGGTTCCTGATGCTATTCAAAAACTCTGAAACATGCGCCCGCGACAAGCACGCCCGGATGTTCACCAGTGTGTGCGCTAAGGGTATAGTTACAATTTATGAGACTGTCTCCATAAAATATGATGCGAATAGATGTACGAAAGTTAGTTTGCCTTCAGACGTGAATTACATAGCCATTTACAGGGAAATATTGTGCATATTGTTACTTTGCGCATTACATTCTGGAACTTTCCACCATAGACAGCCGGACGCTGGCAGCGACGCTGGCGGCCCCTGGCCCGTCCCCGCCCGCCCACCACCATTCATGACATGGTCGGGCGCAAACCATTCCCTAAATGTTAATGGGCCACAACGCCAAAGTAACAGGCATATTTTCAGATTTGAATTCTGGCACTAGTACAGTCGCGGCCGACAGGTTTTCTCGACATTGTCTAAGAATATTGCGCTTATGGGCGTTGGATGGAAAGAATGCATCCGAAGTGTTATTTATTGTTTTATTTTGTTTTATTTTGTTTTATTTATTGTGAATTGTTATTTATGCAGGTTATTTACAATGGTCAAATTTTGACAACATTGAAACAAGCTTTCTTATGATGTGTAGTTCATTTTATTATCAAATCACTTCACCCTGTCACTTTGCCGTTAAAATGAAATGAAAGCAATTGGCCACCCAACATCTTGTGATATAAGCGAGTCATATATCTTCTGTGTGATGTGCTGACAATTTCCAATGTTCTTACCGAAATGAAAATCGCACGTGCTACACTTTTATATCATCTTGAATAACTTCCATGAAGGTTTAACCCTGTCACTTTTGCACTCAATCCCAGAATTTGTGTTCACAATTTTCACATCGTACTACATTAAACGGTATATCAGATGTTCTACATTACCGAATTGATAGCCTGCACCTTCTCTAAAAACTAGAATATAGCATTAATCAAGCTCAGCCCAGGCTGGTGGTGTTCTTTCACAAACCCACCACCAGAGGCCCCACCGGTATTATGTCCCCTCATAACGCCCAACGATCAGATACTGTTATCAGATTATGTTATCAGATAAGGCCATCTGGAAAGGTCATGATATGTCATCTGATAGGTCATCATGCAACGCCATCCTATATAGCCATCAGATCAGGTCACCATATAAGGTCATCATATAAAGTCATCATATAAGGGCACCATATAAGGTTGTCATCAGCGCATCATATAAGCACATCATGTAAGGCAATCATAGAATCATATGAGGTTATGTAAAGTTGTCATATAAGGTCATAATATAAGGTAATTTTAGCAGGTCACCATGTACGGTCATACTATGCGGCAGCCTGACAAGGTCATCACTTAAGGTCATCATACAATGTCAACAGATAATGTCATCATAAAATGTCAACAGATAAGGTCATCATATATGTTCATAGGATAAGGTCATCATATATGGTCATCAGATAGGGACAGCATATATGGTCATCAGATACAGTTATTCAGATAAGGTCATCAGATGAAGTCATCAGATTATGCCATGCGATTACATCATCAGATAAGGTTGTCAGATGAGGTAATCAGATATCGTGACCAGATAAGGTCATCGGTAGAGCTTAGTAGGCGACGTTGAATGCTCTTGACAGCAACAGTCTCGGATCTTGACAGCAACAGTCTCGGATCTTGACAGCAACAGTCACGGAAAAAAACAAGTTGCCTACGGTCTTCCTGACAGCCATGTGGCTATTACTCAATTTAGCTCAGCCAGCCGCGCTAGTTACGAGGGAGGGCAAGGGGGACGCGGTAACTCAGTTGGTTTGGCGTCGGGCTCTTGATCGCAAGATCATGGGTTCGGATCTCACAATCGACGCAATTTGCCGATTCCACCCGCGACCAATCGGCGTGAGAGGTTGGCGACGCTACATAGCCTAGCGGTTGAAAAATAACCCGAGGTTCTTCTTGCAAAATAACCCAAGGTCCTCGTTCTCGAGCGAGGGCAAAGCCTTACCGATTCCCCTTCCCCTATATATTCTAACCCAATGTAGATAAGACAAAACTCCATTCTGGCAGACTTGACTCGACTCGACTCGACTGAGCTTGATTCAACTCGAGTTAGCGAGGCACGACTATTACACTTTTAATGCTCCAATAACATTTTTATCCAGTGTTTCAGACCTAATTTGTTCGCTCAGAATAAACAAATCGCCTGTTCTTGCCATACACGTATTGATCTTCAGAACCTCTCACCAACGTGCTTTCTTCAAAGCGCACGCTTCTGTTTTGTTCAAGAAAGTACGATGGCGGAACTCGGCGGCGCCCCCAGACTTGCCGTTGGTCGGGCTGTTACGTCATGTCACGTGACCAGCATGCTCCTGGGCCGGCGAGCCCATCGTCCCACCGACAGCACCACAGCAGCTGTTACGTCATGTCACGTGACCAGCATGCTCCGGGGCCGGCGGGTCGAAAGTCCCACCGGCGGCGCCACAGCGGTTACTGGTCTGGTTGTGAAGCGTGCACTGGGCGGAAGAGCTGCCAGATAGCAGGAGACGGCCGTCGGTCTGGTCAGTGAGAGGCTGCCATATGGCAGATCAGATAAGGCAGAGGACTGGTAGTCATGTGGTCAAATGTAACAGCTATACTCCCTACCCAAGCCAGGAACAGCCCCACCGGACCCGTACATATCGCATGAGCCACTCAGGTAAACGAACGGTCCGGTAAACGCACGGCCATGCATAAACATGTGCGGCCGACTTTGCATGAATATACGCGAGCGACATGCCAAATTCTGTATATACAGACGCACTTCGACCAGCATTAACACGATCATCCATCAAAGGCTACACACACACGTTACACGAACTGCACACCCGAGGCGCCAAGTGCTGACAGCAACATAAACTAGACGTGCGCTGGCTCTTTTCAATTTATATACACACACAGGCTCCGGGATAATAACTTAGACTTGTGCGTCGCACACTGACAAGCTTCATCATCTCTGCACCGAGCACCAAACTTGAGGTCAGAGTACAGCCGTTTTCCTGCCCGATGTAAAGACATTAGTATAAATAGCGCGGGACGCAACCCTCTAGAGGGCAGACCACCACCAGATGCCGAGCTGCGCTCATCGCTGTCGCCGCACACCGCCAGGCCGACACTCTACCTCCACTGCACCTGACCTGGCCGGGGACGTACCGAGCGCCATCGAAAAAGAACCGAGGTATCGTTGGGAATCGGTCGTGTTGAGAGAAACTCGTAGCTGACATTCGCCCTGTCCTGTGTGTGCTCGACGACTGTCGCGAACAACGCGAGGTCCAGGAATATCGCTGTGCTTGGATGGACGATCGCGGCCAACGATCAGCAGACACCCCATCGGCATCGACGACCCACCAGCGTCAGCAGCAGTCGCAACACGTCGAGGTCAGACGACTGTCACACAAATGTCAGGTCATAAGGCCTTATAGCGGAGGGCTGCGACGCAGCGTGCAGCCAATGCCATTTGCCGACAGTTCAGCACAGCGTGGATACAGCGTAGGTGCTGTGAAATACGTGCGCGATCGAGCCCAATGTCGAAACGGTGTACCTAATTCCGGCCAAAGCGGATTCTTTTTCAGGGCACGCTTGCCCACACTGCGCAGGAAGAACGGCTCTCGAAATGTGCCCCCTCGGCCGGGCTTGTTGCCAGTTCTTCAGACTCCATGCACTGTGGTGAAATCCACTGCACTGGCTTCTGAAATGCTCGCGCTTACGTGGCATCTGAGCAGAGCACGTTTATCTCCTGAATGGCTAGCAGGGGAGCTCAGTTGCGGTAAGTTGGTCTTCTGCCCGCTTGTAATCATTGATCATGTACTTGCAGTTTGCAGATTTGCAGTCATTCCTGCATCCCAATGTGCTCTCTCTGTTATCGTCCTTCATGAAGTATTTTCTCCTTGGCGGAGGAAGCGTTCCATCTGCTGGAGAGGGGGCACTACATAGCCAGTAGCAGCTAATGCGCCATTAAGCGCAAATAATCAATCATTCAATCTGCTGAAGAGGATGCACTGAGGAAAGGCTACCTCCAGCCGGCTTTTGTGGCATACAGTGACTAAGCAAGCTTAGAAAGGGGAAAACGCTGGAATGCAAGCAAATAATCTGACGTATCGGACATAAACACTTGGAACACACACGCGGGCATTCATTACACGAGACAGTATATGTGAAAGATGGCATCACGGCCTCCACCTGGTTCCACAGATTCGCCGCAGCTAGACCGCTGGACGCCGGAGGTGACGGCCCCACTGACTAACCGCGACCGGGAGCTGCAGCGGACCAATTAGATCGGTGCTGCCTGCCTGATATTATGCGACCAACATGTTTGTGTCATACCAGGGCGGAGATGTTGTTGGCTTTTGACTTCAAATGAAACGCTCTAGTTTCGTTCTGCAGAGGAAATTAAATCGCAGCTCGAGAAGCTCCGTGTGCGCATCCCCGAACGGTGTGCGCAACGACTTACACCGGTGCAGGGTTGACTGGCGGAGACTAACCGACCAGTGCACCTTTGACTGGCAGAGACCAGCCCATCGGTGCAGGTACGTGGTCGGGACGACCCTCCTACCTCCGGAAGGACACTTCCGGGAACCTCTGGTCGTGATCGACGGGCACTGATCGACACAGCGAACCGGCTCAGCACCGACTGGGCACCTGATGCCTTCCGACTGGGCAACTGATCCCTCCCAACTGGGCACCTGACGCCTTCCAACTGGGCACCTGATACCACCCGACTGGACACAGCGGCATGATGCCGCTGCTGGACCTGCATTCGACTTCTTTCCATTCGGCGATGCTTCAGATTGACCGAACCGTGTCGCTAGGTCCCCACATCTCTACATCGAGTGGAGGGTGAACGGACGGAACTTGTCCCGCCTACTCCCCACACCTCCGCAGCTGGTGGAGGATTAACGGACCGGACTCCATCACGTGCATTGCAGCCACGTCCAATATTGAACCCGTGCTTAATATTGTAGCTACCTTCAATATTGCAGCAGTACTGAATACTGCATCTACTCCCAACATTGCAGCTACTCCCAATATTTCAGCCACTCTCAGTATTGCAGCTACTCCCAGCATTGCAGCTACTCCAAACATTTCAGCCACTCTTAGCATTGCTGCTACTCTCAGTATTGCAGATACTCCCAGCATTGCAGCTACTCCCAGTATTGCAGCTACTCCCGACAATTTAGCCGCGCACAATACCGCAGCCGCTGCCGACGTGGCAGCGTGTCAGGTGTTCCGGCCGTCTCTGAGCCCACAGCGTCACCAGCGCTCGCTGGAGCCGCCCACGCGGCCACACCGTCCCCGGCGGCGGCGGCGGCGGCGGCGGCGGCGGCGGCGGCCGTGCAGCGCCCCGTCTGCGGCGTACACCTGGCGCGGCTCGTTCTGTACGGCCGCCGCCGCCGGAGCCGCGCCGCTCGATAGTGAGAACGGCTCGGCGTCGAGCGCTTCAGCCCACGCCTGAGAGCGCACCAACAGGTGAGGCAAGGTTGGCGACCACTGCGTGGGGGGGGGGGGACAGGTGAGGCAAGGGTGGCGACCACTGTGTGTGTGTGGGGGGGGGGGGGACAGGTGAGGAAAGGGTGGCGATCACTGTGAGGGGGGACAGGTGAGGCAAGGTTGGCGACCACTGTGTGTGTGTGTGGGGGGACAGGTGAGGCAAGGGTGGCGACCACTGTGAGGGGGGACAGGTGAGGCAAGGGTGGCGACCACTGTGAGGGGAGGCGGGAACAGGTGAGGCAAGGGTGGCGACCACTGTGGGGGGGGGGCAGGTGAGGAAAGGGTGGCGACCACTGTGGAGGGGGGACAGGTGAGTCCAGGGTGGTGGCCACTATGTAGTGGGGACAAGCGAGTCCAGGATGGCGACGACTGTGGAGGGAACGGCACCAGCAGGTGAGTCCAGGGTGGTGACCACTGTGGAGGGGGCGTCAACAGGTGAGTCCAGGGGCGACCACTGTGGAGGGGGCGTCAACAGGTGAGTCCAGGGGCGACCACTGCGGATGGGGGACAATAGGCGAGTCCAGGGTGGCGACTACTGTGGAGGGGACCAACAGGTGGTCGTTACCTGGACGGCACCAACAGTCCGGGGGCGACAACTGTGGAGGGGCGACACCAACAGGTGAGTCAGGGATAACGACCACCGAGGCGGAGGCGATGACGGTGGCGGCAGCTGAGGTGGTCAGGTGGAACAGTCACGTCAGCGGCGGCCGTGGCAGCTGAGGTTGTCAGGTGGAACAGTCACGTCAGCGGCGGCCGTGGCAGCTGAGGTGGTCAGGTGGAACGGTCACGTCAGCGGCGGCCGTGGCAGCTGAGGTGGTCAGGTGAAACGGTCACGTCAGCGGCGGCCGTGGCAGCTGAGGTGGTCAGGTGGAACGGTCACGTCAGCGGCGGCCGTGCAGCTGAGGTGGTCAGGTGGAACAGTCACGTCAGCGGCGGCCGTGACAGCTGAGGTGGTCAGGTGGAACAGTCACGTCAGCGGCGGCCGTGACAGCTGAGGTGGTCAGGTGGAACAGTCACGTCAGCGGCGGCCGTGACAGCTGAGGTGGTCAGGTGGAACGGTCACGTCAGCGGCGGCCGTGGCAGCTGAGGTGGTCAGGTGGAACAGTCACGTCAGCGGCGGCCGTGACAGCTAAGGTGGTTAGGTGGAACAGTCACGTCAGCGGCGGCCGTGACAGCTGAGGTGGTCAGGTGGAACAGTCACGTCAGCGGCGGCCGTGGCAGCTGAGGTGGTCAGGTGGAAAGGTCACGTCAGCGGCGGCCGTGACAGCTGAGGTGGTCAGGTGGAACGGTCACGTCAGCGTGATTTCCGACCGACCTGGCAGTCAGCAGATTGCCGCTTGCCTCGCTCAGAGGTCGTGTCCGGCGCGGTAACTTTTGGCGCCAAATTGGTCGCGTGTCACATGAGGACGAAGCGAGCAAGAAATCGGCGCCCGATTGTTGGAAGTTCGCCGTCGATCAACACCTGGCGGAGACTACGCACGTAATGATGGCTCCCAGTGGCAAGGTGAGCAGCACGGTGTGTTCGATGTCAACTGCAACCGGGTGCAACAAGTTATGCCGAAGATTCATCCTAATGAGATGAACATATATATATATATACATACATAAATATTGAACACAGGGACTTTTTAGTTGTAGGAAAAAGAACGAAATAGTTGTCTCTTCTTCTTTTCGTGGAGGGAGGCTGAAGATGCTTGCTGAGCAAAGCGCTTTCCCCCTGTCGTAATCAATCCTTCCAGTTTATTTTTTTAACCACTCTTTACCATTTCGCGATGTCGGTTGGCCCGGGGGAACTGTCGCCAATGTGATCAACACAGAGGATGAGGTCACTTGCGTGGACAAGCTGTGGGCAATATTTCCGGGCGTGGGGCACGCGCTCGCATTCGTCGCGTTTCAAACACGACACCGCAGCAACGAGCTCGGGAACGGATGATCAATACGCCCACCGCGCTGTCCGTACAATTCGTCGGTACGACCGTGCGGCATTCGGAAGTGGCAACAGGGCAGTGGTGGTGGTAGTCTGGCAGTGGTGGTGGTAGTCTGGCAGTGGTGGTGGTAGTCGGACAGTGGTGGTGGTAGTCGGACAGTGGTGGTGGTAGTCGGACAGTGGTGGTGGTAGTCTGGCAGTGGTGGTGGTAGTCGGACAGTGGTGGTGGTAGTCGGACAGTGGTGGTGGTAGTCTGGCAGTGGTGGTGGTAGTCGGACAGTGGTGGTGGTAGTCGGGCAGTGGTGGTGGTAGTCGGGCAGTGGTGGTGGTAGTCTGGCAGTGGTGGTGGTAGTCTGGCAGTGGTGGTGGTAGTCTGGCAGTGGTGGTGGTAGTCTGGCAGTGGTGGTGGTAGTCTGGCAGTGGTGGTGGTAGTCTGGCAGTGGTGGTGGTAGTCGGACAGTGGTGGTGGTAGTCGGACAGTGGTGGTGGTAGTCGGACAGTGGTGGTGGGACAGTGGTGGTGGTAGTCTGGCAGTGGTGGTGGTAGTCGGACAGTGGTGATGGTAGTCGGACAGTGGTGGTGGTAGTCGGCAGTGGTGGTGGTAGTGGTGGTGGACAGTGGTGGTGGTAGTGGTAGTCGGACAGTGGTGTGGTAGTCGGACAGTGGTGGTGGTAGTCGGACAGTGGTGGTGGTAGTCGGACAGTGGTGGTGGTAGTCGGACAGTGGTGGTGGTAGTCGGGCGTGGTGGTGGTAGTGGTGGTGGTAGTCGGCAGTGGTGGTGGTGAGTGGTGGTGGTAGTCTGGCAGTGGTGGTGGTAGTCGGACAGTGGTGATGGTAGTCGGACAGTGGTGGTGGTAGTCGGACAGTGGTGGTGGTAGTCGGACAGTGGTGGTGGTAGTCGGACAGTGGTGGTGGTAGTCTGGCAGTGGTGGTGGTAGTCTGGCAGTGGTGGTGGTAGTCGGACAGTGGTGGTGGTAGTCGGACAGTGGTGGTGGTAGTCTCGGACAGTGGTGGTGGTAGTCGGACAGTGGTGGTGGTAGTCGGGCAGTGGTGGTGGTAGTCGGACAGTGGTGGTGGTAGTCTGGCAGTGGTGGTGGTAGTCGGACAGTGGTGATGGTAGTCGGACAGTGGTGGTGGTAGTCTGGCAGTGGTGGTGGTAGTCGGACAGTTGATGGAGTGGAGTGGTGGTGGTAGTCTGGCAGTGGTGGTGGTAGTCGGACAGTGGTGGTGGTAGTCGGACAGTGGTGGTGGTAGTCGGACAGTGGTGGTGGTAGTCTGGCAGTGGTGGTGGTAGTCGGACAGTGGTGGTGGTAGTCTGGCAGTGGTGGTGGTAGTCGGGCAGTGGTGGTGGTAGTCGGAAGTGAAGTGGTGGTAGTCTGGCAGTGGTGGTGGTAGAGTGGGTTGATGGTAGTCGGACAGTGGTGGTGGTAGTCTGGCAGTGGTGGTGGTAGTCGGACAGTGGTGGTGGTAGTCGGACAGTGGTGGTGGTAGTCGGACAGTGGTGGTGGTAGTCGGGCAGTGGTGGTGGTAGTCGAGTGGTGGTGGTAGTTGGCGTGGTGGTGGCAGTGGTGGTGGTAGTCTGGCAGTGGTGGTGGTAGTCGGACAGTGGTGGTGGTAGTCGGGCAGTGGTGGTGGTAGTCTGGCAGTGGTGGTGGTAGTCTGGCAGTGGTGGTGGTAGTCTGGCAGTGGTGGTGGTAGTCGGGCAGTGGTGGTGGTAGTCGGACAGTGGTGGTGGTAGTCTGGCAGTGGTGGTGGTAGTCGGACAGTGGTGATGGTAGTCGGACAGTGGTGGTGGTAGTCTGGCAGTGGTGGTGGTAGTCGGACAGTGGTGATGGTAGTCGGACAGTGGTGGTGGTAGTCTGGCAGTGGTGGTGGTAGTCGGACAGTGTTGATGGTAGTCGGACAGTGGTGGTGGTAGTCTGGCAGTGGTGGTGGTAGTCGGACAGTGGTGGTGGTAGTCGGACAGTGGTGGTGGTAGTCGGACAGTGTTGATGGTAATCGGGCAATGGTGATGGTAGTCGGACAGTGGTGGTGGTAGTCGGACAGTAGTGGTGGTAGTCGGACAGTGGTGGTGGTAGTCGGGCAGTGGTGGTGGTAGTCGGGCAGTGGTGGTGGTAGTCGGGCAGTGGTGGTGGTAGTCGGGCAGTGGTGGTGGTAGTCGGGCAGTGGTGGTGGTAGTTGGGCAGTGGTGATGGTAGTCTGGCAGTATTGGTGGTAGTCGGACAGTAGTGGCGGTAGTCGGACAGTGGTGGTGGTAGTTGGGCAGTGGTGATGGTAGTCTGGCGGTAGTGGTGGTAGTCGGACAGTAGTGGCGGTAGTCGGACAGTGGTGGTGGTAGTCTGGTAGTGGTGGTGGTAGTCGGACAGTGGTGGTGGTAGTCGGACAGTGGTGATGGTAGTCGGATAGTGGTGGTGGTGGTCGGACAGTGGTGGTGGTAGTCGGACAGTGGTGGTGGTAACGTGGCAGTGGAACAGACGATCTCATGTTCAATCAGGTGTTTACTTCCTTCTTGACAAATGGTAGGACGATTCTGCAACCAGCGATATGTGCTTGCTGGGCGACCAAGCACGAACCCAAGGGTGTGAGGGGGATCGAGGAGCAACCACTCATTTCCTCCACGAGAGCCCCCCCCCCCCTTCCCTGGTGCTCACCGCAGTTCAGCTCCTTTGACAGACCACCCACGTCTCTGGAGTTCCCTCTATATCTTGATAACTATCGACAGCCATGCCTGAACAAGAACGCAGGCACGCTCCCAAAAGCGTTTCTTCAAAAGTCCACTTGTTCGCATTGTCAGCAGCGAGCTCGGCTCCTGGGTTGGTGTTCGCTCGACTGCAGCCGGCCTGCTGCGCCGTGTTTGCCCAGCTCGGCATTACGACGGCCCCGCGCTGCCACCGTCACGGGACTCACGCCAGATGTGACGGATTTGACCGGCTCGGCGACCACGTGACCGTCCGCAATGCCTGCGATGTTTGGCCCTTCAAGTGGTGGCACTGATCTACCATCATGGCGGCAATGTTCGGCTTTCTTCAATCGACAAAATGCGCAATGGCGTGGTATGCATCTAGAGCGCACGTCTCAGAACATAGTTTATCAGTGAGGTCAATAGGCACATCCGTGCTAAAACTAATGCAGAAAGGAAGATACGCACACGCACACACACAAATATATGTATATATATTTGTGTGTGTGCGTGTGCATACCTATATATACCTATAAATACAAACATACCTATATATATATATATATATATATATATATATATATATATATATATATATATATATATATATATATATATATATATATATATATATATATACATATACATACATATATATCTGATGGTACATTTTGTAACAGTTGGATCCTCCAACAAACGGCACCACTGCCCGACTACCACCACCACCGCCATATTCATTGCCCATCAGAAGTGTTCAATGCTTAGTTACGAGGCTTCAGGAGGCTATCTATACTCTTGATCCAAAGAAGTTCTACTCGAGTTTTACTTTTAGCGTGAGATAAGCAAGAACACATTGCACTGATGCACCAGTTCACTTACAACTCGTGTATTGCACACGCTTTGTTCAGGCTGCAGGCGTAGACACGGGTGAGGGTGGAGGGGGAGGGGACGGGCGCAGTCGACGGAGCCACCGCACCCTGGGAAGTCTAACATTCACCGTATGTGGTGGCATGAAAGACCCAATTTCAAAACCATCGCCGTTGCCGCCCCGGTAGCTCAGTTGGTTAGAATGCTGGCCTGCATTGGTCTCCCCTGTCCTGGCAACACAGGGTTCGAATTACTTCGCGCGCTCGCATTTAGCCCCCGGCTGGGAGGGTCAGTTGGCAGCTGGCCCGATAAGGCTGGGGACGATCAACCGGGCGGCCGTGTCGGTGCATTGACGGCACGTTAGCTTTCGGTCAAAATTCTGCCGTTGAGCTGGAATTCATGGATCGGGTGGTGGGGCCAGGGTTCACGTAGCAAGTTCGGTTTAGCAACAGAACCTTGGATCATAAAGCCATTCCAAAAAAGAACTCGGATTAAATGCATTACAAAAGTTTTTCTCATCTCAACGGGCTGGGTGTTCCATTTCATCACGTCGACCATTGGGGTGAACCAAGCCGCCAAATTATCACATTGAAGCCGATCAAATCGAGCCCACGAAGAAAACATTAATCAGACAAAGTGGAAGACTGGTGGATGGGACGAAAAGTAGACGGAGCGCGAGAGAGCGTGAGAAGAGGAGAGCAAATCAATGTACACAAATATCGATAAATCGATGGACAGACCAAAAAATAAGTAGATAGAAAAAGTTAGATGGGAAGATCGAAGCATAGAGATAAATAGATGACGGTAGTCATAATGAGAAAAACAGATACACGGATGAAAAGAAAGATAGGTAAATACAGAGAGAGAGAAAGATAGAGGAAGAGAGAGAGAGAGAGAGAGAGAGAGAGAGAGAGAGAGAGAGAGAGAGAGGGAGAGAGAGAGAGAGAGAGAGAGATGTGGAGAGGGTTTGGAAGAGATGGGAACTTCCTTTCACGTGATTGAACTGTGTGGCGAACACTATTGCATCGGGACGGCGCGAAAACCTACGCTTGTCTAGGTTGTCTTGGTACGGAACTCGAAAGCGAGAGAACTATTCCTCTTACTGCGAAATCCTTTCTTTTCTCGAGACAGGAGAACGCTTCGTGTCGATAGCTTCGTGACGGGTGGCATCGGGTGGAGCCGATAACAGTGACGGTGACCCCGTGATGGCAGTGACAGGTGACCTCAGGTGGAGCCGATAACAGTGACGGTGACCTCGGGATAACAGTGACGGGTGACCTCAGGTGGAGCCGATAACAGTGACGGGTGACCTCAGGGGGAGCCGATAACAGTGACGGGTGACCTCAGGTGGAGCCGATAACAGTGACGGTGCCCTCGGGATAACAGTGACGGGTGACCTCAGGTGGAGCCGATAACAGTGACGGGTGACCTCAGGTGGAGCCGATAACAGTGACGCTGACATCGGGATAACAGTGACGTGTGACCTCAGGTGGAGACGATAACAGTGACGGATGACCTCAGGTGGAGCCGATAACAGTGACAGATGACCTCAGGTGGAGCCGATCTGGTCACGTCCGTTCCTCTCAGCCAACTTAATGGCCGCAATGAAGCAGGCCATTCATCCAACCTGCTGGGAAGCACCGGAGTCAAACCATCCGGAACAATGACGGGATGTGTCTGCCACCTTCTATTGAAATATGACATCGTTGACAGGCGTGAGCATCACATGGATTGTCAGACCATGCCATTTTGCTGTCTTTTCTTTTACATTACGATCGTATTTCTCCGCACAGCGATCAGTTAGAATTTGAGCGATTGCCAACATTTCTTCACGGGCATAGCTGAAATAAAATGCAAGGCTGCAAAGGCCCATGCCAGGTTTATTCTCACGAATTACATAAGCAAACGTTGAGTATCGTCATTGGGTACATGACTTTACGACCCAACTTTTGGCACGATCCGTTCAGGTATCCAGAAGTTAGGCTCAGTAAACCCAGGGGGTCCCCTCCCCCTGTGCTCATGACTTCTAAGGGCGGTACCGAACCAGGGGCGAATGCGGGGCATTACACTAGTCATCGGGTTTCAGAAGATTTTGCGACCCTTTGGGAACGTTTAAAATCCAACATAGCAATCTTAGACCACATCAAGTCGCTCCATATCAAACACGTTCGTTGTCTTGCTTGTATTTTGACATTCTCTGAACCATCATAAAAATGTATCATCATAGGTACATTCTACAGTTGGCATCATACATGGTGTGCTCCCTTTATGGGTGTCGGATCTGTTAGCCTCGAATCTGTGACCCATCAGCAACGTCCCGGTTCATTCAGTCCGGTACGCTACAAATCCTAGTGTGCCTGAGAAAGGCGAAGTCAGGGTTTGTAATTATGCGGCCCATATTTGAAATGCGGATTTTGAGCCCTTTTTTAACAAAGTATTCTTTTTAATTTCCATAAAATGCTTATGTAATTGTAATTGTTTTCATTAATTGAAGACGATTAATGTACTCCATTTCATTTCATTTTCAAGTACTTCATTGTATATGTAAGAAATTCCTGATATTTGGTGGCAGGAAATCTCGTGAAAATCACCTACCGCGCCCTGTTTTCGAAAGATACCAATGAGATTACTCCATGTGCGTTTTTTTCTATTTTCGCCTTAGCATGTTCGGAAGGGTTCGGAGGTGTCCTTTTCGATACTTTTTGGATGGCTCAAACCATTTCGCCTCTCTTTCGAGCCACCGCAGTACGGAGGTGAGCCTCCCAAGGGCCTCGAAGAAGAAAATAACAAGCATTGGAGCACCAGTGCACATTGCAGGCATGACCAGATATGGTTCACAGTCATTGATGTCCTGTTTACGTGTCCTCTTACAATGTGCATGCATCTAGGTCCTCTTAAGTAGTTAAACCTTTAACACCTGTGTCTTGCTTTCATTACTGGGCTGCTACCCCCGCTAACATTACCACGGCGATTGCCAATGGCAGTTACACTCAATCCAAGAAAAAGGAATGATGGTAAAACTCTTTGACAACCATACAATAGCTAACACGTCTGATCATATTATAAAGTTGTTGAAACAATTGACAACACTGCGGTACAATGTTGACGATCATGCTTTCGTGTGCTTGATTTGAAAACGACATGGCTCGATCAAAACAATGGAAAGCTGCCATTGTTTGTGAAGAGAAGCATTTTCTCCCCGGGTTTATCTGGCATTTCGCACATGTCTGGGGCAAGCTTCTATTGGATACGTGAATAGTACTATGGACCTCGACGTTGACGATGAACCCTGGGTATAAATTAAATGACTATATCTCAATCTCAGAGCTCTGATCTCCACATCTCTTGACAGGCACCACAAATTTCATCGCTTATGTTTGCACAGTTAATCAACAGT